>BRYA01000178.1:21064-61803 GCA_030267965.1 Triparma columacea | reverse complement strand
CAGTGGCGACCCCCCCCCCCCCCCCCCATCTTCCTCTTAACAACCCTAACTATGTTCTGCCCCCCCAAAACCCCACCCCTAGATTCTCCAAGCTGACGCAAGAAATCATCAGGGACAACATCGATGTTGAACTTCTCGCGACCAAGGGAAAGAGCTTTGTCTTGAGAATATCCTGCAATTGCAAGTGTCTTGTCGACAGGGTATCTTCGTCTGAATCCCTATTCCCACCTGATTTCTTCGTCGTGGGCATCGACGACAGCATGATCGGGAGAAAACTGCTCTTGAAGCTCATTGAAAATTTGGGGGCGAAGAAATCGATTTGCCTGGGAAAGACGACCGGCGAGGTCCAGGAAGCCCAGAGGATCATTTTGTCGGGGGACGGCGGCAGTCCTCCGCCCCACCTAGTCTTGTTAGACCAGCACATACAAACCAAAGACAGTAGTACCATCTTCGGCTCAGAGATCGCCTCCCACCTCAGGGCAAATGGATACGACGGGCTTATTGCAATCGTCAGCGCCAACGCATCCAGTAGCAACATGGCGCATTACATGCAACATGGAGCCATAAACTTTGTCCTTCCCAAGCACACCAGTTTGGAAATGAAGAGAGAGGCCATTATCAAGGGCTTTCAGCAAAGGATGAGTAGAGAGTGGTAGGGGGGGGACAATTTTGATGGTATTTCGAACAAAAAAACAACGCAACAATACAAAATGATTACGTGAGTAATTGACATATCAAATATCCATCAACTCCTTCGCTTCAAGTTTTCCTTGCTCAAGGTCAGTTTCAAACTCAGAGTTGACACAGTGAACTGATCACAGAAGGTGTGTTCAAAATGTAACAGATCTCCCATGTTTCCACTAGGAGACATTGAGTGTCTGTAACATATCGAGCGGGACGGTATTTGTCGAGTTGTTTATCGAGCGGTAGGTGTGGGGGCGTTTCACGCATCTAGTTGCTCGGAGTGTTGCGCGAAATAAGAATCTGTGAACAATCCACTATCTTGTAATGCAAATAAATTAGCTTCTTACCTTAGCGGTATCTACGACAGAAATTTGACAAAAATCGGCAAAATGAAATTGATTGACTGAGACTTTAAAAACAATTAATATTTTACTGTATCATATTAAAAGATAAATATGTATACTGATGTATTATAAAGTTAATCTTGATAAATGGTGAAAATATTTTTTCAAAAGTTTCAAATAGATTTAATAAATATAAAATTTATATCTATAATAATATGCAAAAGTTTAAAGCAATATTGATGTATAAATATTAAAAATTTGTCACAAATATAATCAAATTCTCATAACTGATTCCGTTTGACATTTAAATATACAATAGTACTTGACATACACAAAATATTGTATATATGTATATAAAATTGTATTGACAAGAATCTCACACGGTCACGAAAAATCGTGGATTTGATTTCTTAAGAGCTAAGGGTGTTGAGAGAGTGAACCGTAAGTATGTTTTACACAAGTAATTTAGATCAAAACAATATAAGTTCGGAGTTAGGTCGAGTGGTCAGTGAGATATGCTGGAAGACTTTTGGCAAGTTTCACATTTTGGCCTTGTCTCAGACTTCACATTTGTACAGGATTGTGGATGTTTTCGTAGAGGATAGTAGCGTAAATCCTGGTATGGAAAAACGGTCCAAAGATAGTGTATTACTTTGGCTTCAAGCCCAAGTCTTAAATTTGAAACTGTTTTTGCTGGGGTTCAGGAAGCAAACAAAAATATTTGAACGTTTTTCCCCTTCAATTATAAATTCTCCTACGGTGACTCTTGTCCTTCTTTGCACTTCACCACCTGCCGCAAAGCCCCCCCCCCCCCCTCCCCCCCCCTTCCCTCCCCCTCGACGCCCTTATCCCCCACACACGTAGCTATCGGGTGAAAGGTTCTTCCTGATTTCAAACTTGACTTCCCCCCCCTCCCCGTGTTCCCCGTTGACCCCGCTAACCTCGACCTGCCCGAAGAGTTTGTCGCTGGTGAACTGCACGTGGATGGGGAAGAAGTCCGCTGCCGTGCCTCCCTCGACGTTGAACTCCAGGCTGCCGCTGCTATTGTTGTCGTCGACTACCGCGTTGTGCCAGATTAGGGACCCGGCTCCCTGCTCGTGCTTGTAGAGGCCGTCTACCGAGATAACCTTGGGGGTGTTGTGGACTCCTGGGATGACTATGTTGACGTTCTTCAATACCATGCCTTCCTTGGCCTCATACTCTAGGTTGAGGTTCATGGCCGCCCCGTCTTGCTCCGGCCAGCAGTTGATGGTGATTGGGCAGGCCTCCTCGCTGCTGTTGGACCACCTGAGGACACCGATGGGTCTCCCGACTGGTATGGACTTGCCTCCTTTTATGCTGAGTTTCCCCTCCTTCTCCCAGGCCTTCTTGTCCATCTTCGGGTGGGTGTTTACGGTGAACTGGACAGGTCCCCCCTCCAGCATTCCCTTGTTGATCCCCACCTGCACCGCCGCCCCCTCTTCCGAGTTGGCCGTAAGGCTGAGTGTCCCCTTTAGCTCGCAGCTCTGCACCTCCCCCTCCGCGCTCATGCTTACGCTGACCTTCTCCTCCACCGCCAGGGTGACGGGGTGGAGCGGCGCCGCGGGGGGGGCCGCCACGGCCTCCATCGCGCCCGCCTGCCCCCGAGTTGGGGCCAGCCCCATGTTGCTGAGCCCGTCCTCCGCGGCCATCATGTTCATGAGGTCGTCCTTCTTCCCCTTCTTCCCCCCTGTGGTGTGATGTACGTGTGTGATTAGCAGGTGTAACGAAACACAGCGCTCCCTCGCTTGCATCCTGTCCTATGATTCTCACCTCCCCCGAGTTTCATGCCCTTCGCCACGACCCTTGGTGCTGACGGGGCCTCCACAGCCCGTCCCGCGTTCGGGTCGAACGACGCTGTGTTGGTTGTGGGAGAAATTTCAAGCGAAGTGAGCGAATCGATTGAGCGATGTGGGTGAGATTTACTTGGGGCCCGTTGCTATCATCGATGACTGCCTCTCGTTTTCTCTTCTCACCTGGGTTTCCATAGTCCCCCCCCCCTCCTCCCATCCCCTGGCTTCTGTATGGGTCTGTCATCCCCATCATACCGAACGGGTCGTTCGCTCCCCCCCCCCCTCCCCCGCCCCCCCCACCCCCGAACCCCTGCATCCCCCCCATGTTCATAGACGGCCCCCCGCTGAGCTGCTGCTTCATCATGTTGAGCTGTCTTTCCTTGATGGCCTTTGCCTGCCTCTTCATTTCGTCCTTTGCGGCGTCCTCCTTCGACTGCTTTATCATCATGTGAAGCTTCTCCTCGTGGGACTCCATCTCCAGGTTCGACTTCACCGTGGAGAGGGGGATGCCCTAAGAAGAGGGTGGGGGGTTAGCACAGAGCATACAATAATAATAGCACAGAGCATATAATAATAGCATTCGCCATCCACCTCGCCATCCGTCCTGTCTTCATCCTGCCTTTCAGCCCTTCTCACCTCCTTATACCCTCCACTGGTGAGCACCTCGTCGAAGGCGAATATGAGGTCGAAAACCGCATCGCAGACCCTCTCCTCCGTGAGCCCCCCCGCCACCTCCGGCACGACCTTGCTGAGGAGTCTGAGGGTCTCGAGGTCCTCCACGATGTTGCTGGCCCTATTGGTGATTAGGAGGATGAAGAGGCTCTCGACTGGCTGATATATGTAGCGGACGGTGTCCGTGTCGATGTACTGGTGCTGCTTGGTCTTCCCCGAGCCCATGAGCTTGGGGAAGGCCGCTAGGAGGCCCTCTACTCTCATTCTGGACATCTCACAGAATTGACGGGACATTAAGGGTTTGCCTCCCTTGGTTGTAATGGAGCATGATAACACAACCTGTGTTTGTAAGCATTAGCGTTTATGGGTGAGGTATGCGTAAGGGTGAGTGTTGTTGAAGTCTGTTTTAAGCGTTGTTATGGCCATCATTGTGGACCTGCCCGACCATTCGGGAACGAACTGTAATCTATTTTGGCTCAATTACGTCTATTTTTGCTTATAGGTAGGTACATATAGATATATTATCATACATTATCACTCAAAAACACTTATAAATCAACATATCACGACGTAAGCTTACAAAAAGTGAAATATTCCAAAATGCGTCCTCTCAGCCGAACCTGAATCAAAAACAACAAACTCTCTCTCCCTCAACACTCCACCAAAACATGGGCGCCAGCCAAGCCCACACGAGATGCCAATGCTCAACCTGATGCAACTAAATACTCCCCACGTGTGTCGTACCATGATTTGGTGGATCTCTCCTCAGTGGATTTTGGGCAGGATTTGGGCAATGGCAAATTTGGGGATTGGAAAATTGTCACGAATTTACTTCCTAACAAATACGCACTAACGTCATCAAGTAACCGCATCATCACTATTATAATTCTATACCCCCCCCCCCTCCCTCTCTTGTTACACAAGTCCATCTCCTTCCTCTTCATTTTCCCCTCCCTCACTCTCCTCGCTCTCTCTCATAATATCTCCTAAATCGATGTTCCTCCCGCTCTCTATAAAGCTCACGCTCTTCCCGTTCCCCCCCCTCCCCTTGAACCCCCCCTCTTGCCCCGTCATATCTGCCGTGCCTTTCCCCTCATCCTGTTGCCCTTTGGTACTACTCTTCTCCCCAACGCTGCTTCTCTTCGACGCTCTCTTATTCTTCTTCTTATCCTCCCCTCCCCCAACCTCGACCTTCTGTGAAGCCAGTCTCTCCTGTACCTTGCTAAGTATCTTCTCCCCCCCCTCCCCCTCGCTCTCCGCCTCACCCCCCGAAGTACCCCCCGTATCCTTGCTCTTCCTCTTCCTAGGTTTGATAACTTCCCCCCCACCCTCGGAGTCCCCCTCATCGGCGCTTGAGTGGTACTTTGATATGCTGTCTAAAGCTTTCTCCCTGCCTGTCCTTTTCTTCATGTTGCGTATGCTCCTGCTGCTCTTCCCTTTTACATCATCATCCCCCCCCCCCTCCACCTTAGATATCCCCTCAATAACGCTCGCCGCCATGGCGACCGCGAACTGCTTCCTATCAATCTTCAGCATCCTGCACTTGTTCGCCCCGCTCTTCCCCTCCGTGTTCCTCATTTCCCCGTTAACGAACGCCGTAAAGTCCGGCTCGTAATCGTCGCTCATCAGCGCGTCGGTCCCCAGAACCTTCCAAGCCCCAGCGTCCGCCCTGAACCTGTCCTTCCCCGCGAGTACGATGACTCTACCCCCCAGGACAAGGGTGCTGTGTGTGGCCTTGACACCACGCTCGTATAGTACGGACTCACGGTGCATGCTAACACCGTCGATTACAACCTCACTACGTCCCCCGGACTTAACCTCTGGCCTAAGCTCGTCCGGGTCGACCTCAACGACAGGCGTGGTCTTAAGTAGTGTATGTAATTGGTTCTCCGTCAGCTTCCCGAACACGTCCTTATGGTTCGTAAGCAGGTGTGCGCTCGCCGCTTTAACCTCGTCCGCTCCCAGCGTTTTGTCCACCGCCCTGCTGTCCAGTAGTCTTAGCCTCGCCCAGTCGAACGTCCTTCTGTCGACTTTAATATGGTTGTCAACGTCCACGAAAACGTCAGTTTCATCGACGATCTCAGCGCCGAGGATCTCCTCTATTATATCCTCCAATGTTATTATACCCTTAACGACGTACCTAGGGTCCATGCCGCCCTCGTTAACGACGTCCCTAACGAGCGCCATGTGCCCACGGCCTTGTTTGAACGTTCGGAGACACTCGCCTAGGCTTTGATCAGGCCATACTACGTGGAGACCACGGCCGAATATCTGGATGAAGGAACGTACGAGGACCTCGTCCTCGGGGTCGACGAAGATTAGGTCCTTGACGAGGAGGAGGCCGACGATTGAGTCCTCGTTTACCTCGTAGACGGGAATTCGGGAGAAACCTGACTTGAAAATCTCGGCTACTAGATCAAAGGTTAACTTGTCGTCGATTGATACCATGAATACATCCTCCAAGGGTGTCATGACCTGTACGGGTGTTGGGGGGCGGAGGGTGGGGGGGTTGGGGGGTGTTTGTTGACGAGTGTGTGTTAGCAGAGATAATATTTCTTTCGTTCCCTCGTTGTGTGTGGGGTTTGTGTGTTCTCACCTCTTCCACCACCTTATCCTGATACTGCAGTGCCCCCGCCATAGTTTTCCCCTCCTCTTCATCAAGTCCCCCCGCCCTAACGTGTATCTCTAGTAGTCTCTTCATCTCAGCCTTTGAGTGTATCGTACCCATCTCTTCACCTAACGCCTTGTCCAGACACCAGGCCATGGGGTAGGAGAGGGGGAACATTAGGACCATTATAACCTTGACTACGGGGATGCTCTTGGCGCCGATTTGGAGAGCGTATCTGCTGCAGCTTGCCTGGGGGATTATCTCACCGAAGATTACGATTATTGCAGTGGACATTAGGAAACCGGAGAGACCGCCGAAGAGCTCGGCGGTTAGGATGGAGAGGAGAGCGTTCACGGCGACGTTACCGAGCAGGAGGGTGCAGAGGAGCTGGTTGCCGTTTTTACGGATCTGGTGGGGTGGGGGTTGGGGTGTTGGGGGGAGAGGAGGGGGAGGGCGTGGGTGGGGGAAATGTGAGTAAGTTGTGAAGTTGGAGTTGTGAAGTTGGAGTTGTGAAGTTGGAGTTGTGAAGTTGGATAAGGGTGTTGGGTTAGTAGCTTGCACTCAGTTAGTAGCTAGCATTCAGTTGGTAGTTTCCCTCTGTAATGTTGTCTGTGTGTGTTGTTTGTGTATGTTGTCTGCAAAGTATAGGTTGTGTGCGTATAATCTCAAGCATGATTGAATTTGAGCTAATTTCTCCCTCAAACGCTGCTTATCTGTGGTACAATCTCTAAGCTAAACCCAACTCAAAGCCCCAAACAGGGTCCTCAAGATCCTCCTTTAGATCCTCCTCTGGATTGTAGTGCGTAGTGCGTAGTGCTTAGCGCTTAGTGTTAACTTACAGGTCTAATCTTCTTAGCATTCTTTGCAGCTTTAGGATCACTTCCTCCCATTACAATTTCCAAGCCTGTCATGTCTAATCCCATCAGTCCTAATGTTAGACCACTGAATAGTCCTGATAGTCTGTATAGGTGTGTGTGTGTGTGTGTGTGTGCAGAGCATGTGTGAGTATGTTCGTGTATAAGCTTGATGATTAGAAATGGAGTCCTTCCTGTGGGGTTCCTTCCTTCATCGAACTGAAATGTTTTGACAAAATGTGCCTTAAAAACAATTTTAAACGAATAAAACATGTACAATACAACAATACAACTATCCTAAACACTAATTAACCTACAATATAAGAACAACAATTAATAACCATTGTAAAAATGAGTTCATCACAAAATGAGAATGGGGGACTCAATCAGACTCAATCAGGAACAATCAGCTGTCACTTAAAGGCTTCTCACGTACCCCAAACTAAGCAAAAACATATTTTTTTTCATCAACGACCAACCAACACTACATACGCACCATACCAACCATAACTTAAACGAAAACAAGCCACGTCTTCAACCTAAATTATTTATTCAAACATTTTACACTTCCTTTCCACACATCAAAGACGCCACTTGAAAAACACAAGCAAGAAAAGTGATACGTAATAACAATCCTGACCCAAAGCTTCATCCAAAACCTTCACGCCCTTCCCCTACTAATTTCCCCCCTTGGCCCCCCTAGGCCCAAACACCCCCAAAAACAACACTCCCAATAATGTCTCACTATGGTAGTCGTTCCGGTAATTACACCGGCACCTCACCATCCTCCAATCCCTCCTCCCGTCCCCCTCCCCCCTCATCCTCCCTCCCAACTCATCCCAACCCCTTATTCCCCCCCCCCTCTACGATCCACCGTTCTACAATAACAAGAATAGAGTCCTACGGTATATTCCTAACCCTCCCAACCTACAAGCTTAACGCACTCGCACATGTGAGCCAATTAAGGAAGGAAAGAACGGAGGATCCTAATGATTTCTTTGATGTTGGAGACGTTGTTTATTGTAAGATTGTTGATGTAGAGGAAACTAATGGGGAGGACGGGAAAATTAGAAGGAGAGTTGCGGGGAGCTTGAAATATGTTGATCAAAATAACGGGGAGGACCTTGACCCGGAGGGGACGGAATTTGAACAAGAGAAAAATAGAAGAGGTGGTGGTGGTGGTGGTGATCAGACTTCGGGTTTAGGTTCTGGTTTCCGGCATGGTGGTGCATCTACGGAGCTCGGGCAGAGGTTGAATTCACAGGTTGGACTTGGGGTTGGTTTGGACCCTATGATAGCGATGCAGAGTAGGAGTATAAAGTTGAAGAGTAGCGGGGTCGCTGATTTTAACGGGTACGACTTGGTAGGGGAGGGTGAGGGGGAGCCCGTGCATGATGGAGGGGGGGGGGGGAACGAACGAAGGGGGGGGGAAGGGGGGGAGACGGTTAGAGGGGAAAAACAAGGACCGAGACCGATGGGGAGAGGGAGAGGGAACACACTACCGAGCTGGATGACAAACCCGGGAGGGAACGTAGGGGGGGGGGGAGAAGGGGGGGAGGGGGAGAAAAAAAGGAAAAGGAAAATTGAGAAAGATGAGAAGAAGAAGGCGAAGAAGGAGGTGAGATTTTTGGAGGAGGGTTGGGGTTCAGGGAAGCGATTGTGTGTTTTTTGAAGTTATAGCTAACTGGGTTGGAATCAATTCGCTTCTCCTATTGCAGAAAAAGAAAGCTAAAAAGGCAGCAAAGAAGGAAAAGAAGAAAGCTAAGAAAGCAGCGAAGAAGTCTGCAAAGAAGGCTGCGAAGAAGTCCAAGAAGTCTAAGTCGAAAAAGTCAAAGAAACCCTCAACCTCCAGCGACGAAGACAGCGGCAGCGGCAGCGATAGCTCGGATTCAGAGTCAGAATCTTCGAACTCCTCGGGATCAGACACGGGGGGATCAGACGAACCAAAGTGGAACTCGGTTGAGGAGGCTAAGGCTATGCTGGCGAAACTTAAGGAGATGAAGAAAAGGAAGGAGACGTGATAGCCAACCCTTTTATTTTCGTAAACGGAGTTTTCTCTTAACCCTAATTTACTGAAGCGTTTCTACCTTTGCGGGCGAATTCATCGCTTTGAACTCAAGCCCTATTTTCCCCTCCCCCTTGTGCTCCCTCCCTCCTCCTCCAAACGTTGCCCCCCCCGTCCCGCATAACTTTTAGAAGATCCCAAGTTTCTTCTTCGCAGCCTGCTGCTTCCACTTAGGCATCCCCTTGAATGCCTCCTTGTCCATCCCGAATGCATTCTGAAAGTCATCGTCGCTCAGGTAAGTCTCCTTCTTAGAGTTATCAATGCCCTCTACAGCTCCTCCCTTAAGCTCTTCAAGTTTGAACGTGGTCCCAGCCTTGACACCTCCCAGCGCCTCCGAGACGTCAGAGTCCTTCGAGATAACAATCGGCTCCTCCTCCTCCTCAACCTCCTTCTGAGTAGCCTTCATGGCGTCAAGGGAGGAAGCGTAGGGGTCGACGAACTTGTTCTTCTCGTAGTAGTCATCGTCCCACCCCAGGAAGTGCTGTGAGAAAAGGTTGGGCTCCCTCCCAGCCTTTACGACCATGATTGGGGTGTCGTCGTCCCTCCCGTCGTTGGCAGTTGCGACGTACTGCTGCGCAGTCTTTACGGCCTCCTTCTTCTCAAGGTCGTTAGCGTTGTGACCGATCCAGAGGAAGACCGAGGAGTAGCAGTCTAGGAGCATGACGTCGTCGTCCACCAGGTCTTCCTGTGTGAAGCCGCAGACCTCCTCAACGTCAAAGGTACCCGTGGCGTTGCTCAACTGGAAGAGGCGGGGGTCCGCGGGCTCGGCCTCGCCGGGGCGGAGCTTGGGGTAGTCGGCCTTCCCGCCTAGGGCGGCCCAGAATTCCTCGGGCTCTGAGCCCTCGGAGATTGTCTCGATGGGGCCGGACTTGATAAGCTCGCCAATTGACCCTGCAGCGGCCCTCTCAGCATCGTTGGACCCGGAACCGTTCCAGATGTAGGTCTTCCCGGGGGTCAAGAGGACGAAGCAGTCGCCTGAATTGAGCTCTGTGGCAGCCTCCTTGATCTGAACTCCATAGGTGTTGTCTGGAGTGGTTCCCTTGACATGGTAGAGCTCCGTCCCATCGACGTCATAGGAGTCCTCGTCGTTCTTGTTCTTGAACCCAGACGCCTTCCCCCCCGCCCTGATGATCATCTCTCCGTGGAACATGGCCCTGAAGTGCGCCGGCTCCTTCCCCTGGACGACCCTAACCTGGACGGGCCTGTCCTGGAGCTCGTCGTCGAGCTCCTTGGCAAGGAGGGCGCTGGCACCCTTCTCGTCAGTAGAGCTCTCCCTGCCCTGCCAGAAGTAGATGATGTACTCCTCGGTGCCGCTCTTCTGGTACGTGTATAGGATGACGTAGGAATCTCCTCCGAAGAACTGGCCGAGGGTGGCGTCGTCGACCTCGACCTTCTTGAAGTCCTCGACGCGCCAAACCTGGACGATCCCAGACCCATCGTCGACGGGCTTATCGTCCGCGGACTTGCGGGCGTGCATTCCGGCGATGTCGACGTCCTTCTGCTCTACCTTGGCCACGCCGGTTGACTCACGTCTACTGAAGTCAAACTTCATGGGAGGGTTCCACTGTCCGAAGAGGCTCTTGAACATGGTGGTCTCGGCCCCCTCCACGACCCTGCTGACGGGGGTGGTGTGAGGCATATTGTTATCGACGAGGTAGCTGTTGGCACGCATCATGCCCTCCTTTTTCTCCGTGGGAGTGGACCCGCGGCCGACCCAGACAATCAGGGAGGACCCGGTGTCGACAAGGAAAGTGTCAGAGGTGTCAAGGAGGGCCTTGTCAAGCTTGCCCTCGCCAACCTTTTCCATGGTGACGGAACCAGAGGCGTCGGAGATCTTGAACATCTTGATGTTGAGCTCGGCACTGAAAGAGCAAACGCGGGAGGGTTGCGGTTGTGGGTTAGAATAGAATTCGTAAGAATCCTATATTGCGCACGGTCTTCCTCAAGACAATCTTTCGCTTATTGTCCATTCTCACCTCCTCTCGGCCTTCTGATCATCTTCACCAGGGTTGGTGACTTCAATCTTACCGCCAAGGGCCTACGGGGGGGGAGGGGGGGGTGAAGAGCCGCAAAAATAGCGTTAGTGATTGGAATGTACGCCTCGCGTCACTAGCTGTCCCCTTCTCACCTCCCAGAAAGCAGAGTTGTCAGGGTCCTCGTTGATGATGGTGATGGTGGCACCTCCGCCCCTCTCGTTGTCCCTGATGGCGATGGCGGTCTCGACGGCCTTGGCCTTCTCGTGCTTGTTGGCGTCTTTCCCGTTGTAAAGGTAGAGGGACTTGCCCATGTCAAGGATAAAGCAGTCGCCAGTGTTGAGGCTGGAGTTGGAGACCGGGACAGAAGTGCAACGGACGGTCCTCTTGCCCTTGACCTGCAGAAGACGGGTCTCGTAGGCGTCGCGGTCCACCTTGGTGAAGCCGCTCTCAACTCCTCCAGGGAGGTACTCAATGCCGGTGGACTTGAAGTAGCTGCGATGCGACGAGATGGGCGAAGTGAATTGAGAGAGGGATTGCGAAAAGTTGTCAGGATGGTGCGACAATGACAATGAATTCGAGTCGCGCGAAGGTCACACCATGCAGTACTTTAAGCTGTCGCTGATTTGCTCCTCGCTCATCCTCGCTCCTCCTCGCTCCACTCTTTCACTCCTCATATTCACTCCTCTTCCCCATTCTCACCTCAAGAACTGCGGGGACTCTCCACCCTCCACCTCGCGGTACTGGACGGGACCGCCACCGAGGGACTCGTCGAGCTCGACGGTCTTGTAGGCGCAAATTCCAATTTCGTCCTGGCTGGACTCTGACCCAAGCCAGAAGTGAATATCCCAGGTCAAGGCGGAGGAGTTTGGGGCCTGCTTGGTGGAAAGCAGAATGTACGAATCTCCCTTGTGAAACTTCCCGTTTGCCTAAGAATAGATGGATTGGGGAGATGAGGGTGAAAAGGGGGGGGGAGAGATGTTAGAAGGGCATAAACACAAGGTGACAGTTAAAGGGACGATGTGGGATCTTTGCGTTGACTCGTATTTATTGCCTCTTTGTGATAATAATGGGAATATGGAGTACATTTACGCGTACAAAAAAGATTAAAAACGACATCAAGAAAATATAAGTGCGGCTAACACTGTTTGAAGACGTCTTTTTTGCCAGAAAACCAGGGTTCTCGAAACGAAGGATTTGCTCACCTCAGTTTTAGTTGGTACACCCTTCTCGATCCTCCACAATTCAAGACCGGGGAGGGCTCCAGCTCCCGCGAACGCTGCATCAGTGAATCCGCTCATGTTTATCAGGTGAGGTTTTTATGTGATTTTTACGCAAAACAAGGTGACCCAGATTTTTCTTAAAGTGGGGCCCTCTCCAAAAAGAGTTGAATCTACCAGGAACGTAGGCATTCCTACTCCTAACCAGCGCCCTCCGGGAGAAACGAAGTACTTGCCGGAGATCGAAAACACGTTGATTTCTTGGGCGCGCAAGGTTGCTTAATTGGTAGCCAAAATAAGCTTTTGGAGGTGGGTAAAAACGTAAAGAACGAAAGCCACATTTAAGTCATATAAAGTATAACGTGGTCGAAAATGTCCACCAATTCCTCGTATCTTGTTCTATTGTGCTCTTTTTCCAAATGTAGATCGACACGTGATTTTGTTCTTCCTGAAATCTTCTCACACCGTCCACGTTTGCTTTGAATTACCACAGACAACAGCATGCCCAAGCCCGTTCCATCTACCGAGCTCGCCACTGGCGTGGCTATTGGCGCCGTTTCAGCACTCCTCCTCTCTCGTGCTATTTCTGCCCTCTCTCCTAGCTCTAGTCGTTCTCGCACGGGAGCTTCCAACGGCCGTGCCCTGCTCACGAGCGTCCTGTCCGACATTGAGAAGAGGTGGGGTTCCTCCAACACGGACGGTACGAAGACTGACCCCACCTCCCTGAACTCGTCGTGCATCAAATTCCGCGACCCTGTGGAGTTGAAGAAGGAGCTCGAAGCCGTCGCTTCGCTGGCGATCGAGGACGAGGGGATGGACACGTCATCTACCGCCGATGCCGAGATGTACGCCATGTTGAGGAAGTTCAGTGAGTTCTCCGTCAACACCTCCCACCCCCTCTTTGTCAACCAGTTGTTCGGCACCCTCGACAGGGCCTCGTTGGCCGCTGACTTCATGGCGGCTGCCGACAACACCTCCAACTACACCTACGAGGCCGCTCCCGTCTACTCCATGATTGAGGTCGAGGTCCTCACCGCCCTTTGCGCTCAAGTTGGTTGGGACTACGAGAAGGAGTGTGACGGCATGATGCTCCCCGGGGGCAGCGTGAGCAACGTCATGGGCATGCACTGCGCCAGGCACAACAAGTTCCCTGACACGCTGAAGAAGGGGAATGCCGCCATGGGGCCCAAGCCGATGGCGTTTGTCGCTGCCGAGGCACACTACTCCTTCCTCAAGTGCAGCGGTTTGCTGGGTTTGGGAAGAGAGTGCGTGGTCAAGGTAGAGTGCGACGACAACGGCGCCATGTCCGTGCCTCACCTCAGGAAAGCCCTGGAGAAATGCAAGAAGGAGGGCGGCGACCCTTTCTTTATCGGCTGCACCGCCGGCTCCACCGTCCGCGGGACTTTCGACCCCTTCGAGGCCATCGCCAAGGTCGGTAAGGAGTACGGGTGCTGGGTCCATGTCGACGGCGCCTGGGGAGGCAGCGCCATCATGTCCTCTCGCCAGGATATGAAGGAGCTCATGAAGGGAGTCTCAGACTGCGACAGCTTCACCCTCAATCCCCACAAGATGTTGGGCGCTCCCCTTCAGACCACTTGCTTCATTTGCAAGAGGAAGGACTTCATGCTCTCAGTGAACTCCTCTAAAGCTGGGTACTTGTTCGACACGAGGAAGGCCAACGCGCACTTGGACATTGGGGACAAGACCTTCATGTGCGGGCGGAAGGTGGACGCCATCAAGTTCTGGGCCCTCTGGCGTTACCGCGGGCGCAAGGGTCTTTCGGATCGCGTCAATAGTAATGTGGACAGCCTCAAGAACTTCGCAGAGAAGATAAAGGCCCACCCCAGCTTCATGCTCGCTTGCAAACCATGGGCGTTCAACCTGAACTTCTTTTTCATCCCCAAGCGCATCAGGAAGCTTCTTGCCGACGCTAATATCCCCCTCGACGGTACGACTTACTCGATCCCCGACCACATTTCCGACGAGATTGATAAGGTCAGTGTAGCCCTCAAGCTCGCCATGCAGAGGGCGGGCAAGGCACTCGTCCCTTACCAGCCTCTGAGCAACCAGAAGGCGCAGTGCTTCCGCGTCGTCATAGCAGGCGAGAAGGACATGAACGACGAGGTCATCACGGCGATGATGAACTTGATGATTCAATACGGAGACGAACTCTGAGTTGACACTGTGACCCAAAACCCTAACAGGGCGGGGGGGAGAGGAGGGGCGAACCGATAGAGCGAGCCGTTTCGAAAAGAATTAAACTAGGTTTGGATATTTACACAAAGTGTACGCGCCATATATTTTTATACCGAGTCGCCAGGGCTCTCAGCGGGGCTTTCCACAGTGCTTGGTTTGGTGTTGGTTGGGGTGGTTGTGATTGTAGTGGCAGTGGAGGTTGTGGCACCGGCAGGGGTAGTGGCGGCTGTTGCAGATGCAGATGCAGTTGCTGACACGGGCGCAGGCGTGGTGGTGGAATTGCCTGCTGTCGAGGTGACGGCGGGGGCCTTCACTACAGCGGGGGCCTTCACTACAGCGGGGGCCTTCACTACAGCGGGGGCCTTCACTGCGGCAGGACCCTCCACTGTGGCCTTCCCCCCCCCCACGGCCTTAGAACCCCCCCCCCCCCCTCCTTTACCCTTCGCCCCCTCTGCCTCCTTCGTACTCTCCGCCTTCTTTTTCAGTTCAATTTTCTGGAACTTCCACTTGACATCACTCTCCTCTTCCAGCATGTCGGCATCTTTCCCCCCCCCAAACCCGTAAGGGTTCTCATCGCTTCTACTGAGCCACTCCGAGTCCCCGTCGGTGTAAAAAACCAGGTACTCGTGCTCCAAGACGTCTTCTATGTTGCCGTTTGCCAGCTTTCGTTTTTTCAGTTGAGGTTCCTCTGTGACCCCGACGACTTTCCCCTCGTAGCCCTCGAGCACATTCCACCAGACGATCACCTCATTCCCAAGATCCAGGGGGTGCCCCAAGTTGTCGTCCTTAGGTGCAAAGGGGTCCGGCGTTTTGGGCCTCTCCTCCTTTTCTACACCATCCAGCTTTGTATTTGTCTTGAGGTAGTCCTGAATCGATTGATTCGGATCGCCTTCAACCCGGCCACTTCCAGCAACTAGCCCTCCAGTCCCCCTACCACTCCTCTCTCCACTCTCAACACCAACATTCCCCCCGCCCGACCCTCCCCGAGCCGGCCCATCCACTTTGGCCCGTTTATTTGGCCGGTTTTCACCAGAAGGGACCTTTAATACGCTACCAACACCGGGAAGCGCGATACTTTCGCTTGATTCACCAAACGAAGCGTTCATGGCTGTGGAGGAGGACATTAACCGGCCGAGATGTTCCGAGATTGTTTGGTCCTTGTTTGTTTCCTTCAACAGCAACTACTACGGCCACCACCACACTACACGCTGTCTCAAACTACCTCTAATGACCTCTCACGTTAATCAGAACAACAAAAGAGGTCCAGTGGCTAAAGGGATGTTGCTTTTTTGTTGGGCTTTCCGTGGAGTCCGGATTCTGGTCCGACTGGGGGATTCCTTTCAATTGAAGGCAATTGAGTTTGAAACGCCAATCGACGCGAATATAAGCCTTGCGCAAGTCGCCCGACACCACCAAACTCCCCAAAAGTTTGCCACCACACAGATCCGGCTTCCCCTCCCATACTCCCCCCCCCTGATCTCCCACCGCACCTGAAAAAGCATGGAATTAGACCTGTCATCCTCGTCCCTCCTCACGGTGAGGCCGTGCCCTCACAAACAGACGATGGCACTTATACCACCATCGAAGGACAAATCAAAACATAAGCTTGTGATTGGTGAATCATCAGGTCGCGTGAGTTTATTCGAGTTTAAGAGGGGGGAAATTAATACTGCCTGGACGAACGAGTCGTTATTGAACTCGTCAATAGGCGGAACAGGTGGAGTGGTTGTCGGTGGTGCCAACGACATGGCAGGCGGGGACGATGAGACTGCAAGACAGCGTATCGGTTCCATGTTTTCAAAGGGGACCTCATCTGCGTCTGCAGACGGCGCAGCCGGAGCCTCGAACAGCGGCATCACCTCGCTCACGCTGGGGGGGGCAGGTTCGAAGAATGACAAGGTCTTCGTGTCAAACGGGTTGAAGGTGATTGGACTTAGCAAGAAGGGTAAGCCCTTCTTCACCCTGACCTCCAACTCCTCAGAGGCTATCCAGCAGATATTGGTGAAGAACTCGTCACTTTGGTGTAGACAGTCCGGAGGTGGCTACCAGAAGTATGTCAACGGCGCCGAGTCTGAGTTTTATCAGGTTGCTGAGGGGGTCAATTGGATCGAGTATGAGAGCCTCACGTCTTCCTGCGAGGACTCCGAGACCCATGACGCCCTTCTCGGTTGCCAGGACCGGTCTATCAGGGTCATTAGGAAGGGAGAGAACATTTCAACGCTTGGTGTCGACGTCTGCGTGACTTCCCTAGGGTGCATCGACAAGAACAGCGAGCCCGTGCAAAACCATAAGAGGGTGGTCTTCGGAACCTCCTCGGGAACCGTTGCGATGATCAGGATAGATGGGGATGGGGCTGGCTCGCACGGCTGGGCTGTGCCGTCTTCCGGGAAGTCCAAGGGGATGGTGAACGTGTTGACCTTCTCTGACATATCTCACGACGGTGTGGACGACATTGTCGTTGGCTGGGAGGACGGAACTGTGAGCGTGCTAGGTGAGTTTGTGTGCACGTGTGCACGCGCGCGTGCGTGGTAGTAGGGGAGAATGAAACGGCATGACGCCTCAAGGCACCCAGTCTATATGCTCAACCCTTCGGTCGTCACTTCGCTCCGCTCCACCCCCCACCGCAGGCTTCGACATTTCGCCGGACATGCCACAGGCCCAATTCTCCGCCAACATAGGCGAATCCATCTCTTCTGTCGCATGTGGCCGAGTCAGCAATGCCGACTATGACGAGATTGTCTGCCTTGGCTTTGCTGGCAAAGTCATCTCCTTCACCAACGAGCCCCTCCACACGAAGGACACGCAGGACAAACATGGCAGAACCCATGCGACAATAAATAACGAGAACAGGATCAAGTCCATGAAAAAGGAGCTCGAAGAAATGGAAGGCCAGATCAAGACCAAGAAGACCCTCCTCGCAACCAAGGAAAAGCACCCTTCCGACAGCAACGCGATAGGGGCCTCCGCTGACCTGATCGGTGCGTTTGAGGCGAAGACAATTTTCACTTTGGACGAGGCAGAGGCGGCCTACCTCGTCAACGTGGAAATTCCCCTTGAAATGAACCTCGTCCTTCTCACCTCCTCCGTGAGCGTGGATCTTCTTGACTCGGAAACCTCAACCGCCACCGTTTCTAGGTCGATCCCCGCCGAGGAGTCCGGCCTCAAGCTGTCCGCTTGCTACAGGATGGTGGATGGCGGAAGTCGTCTGCAGATGAAGGTCCGAACCACCGAAGGAGAATATGGCGAAATCTCGGCCACGATCGTCGGATCCTCCACCCCCCACAAGTCCGCTGTTGTTGTCAAGTTTCCCGTCAAACCACTCTCTCTCCACTGCCGCGCCGTCGCCTTTCGCCCCGACGAGGCCTCCAGGCAGCTTAACACCCTAACTTTACGAGGCAGCTTCACTAGCAACGTCGCCCACGAGTGGGTCCGAGCTTGCCTCCCCGAAATCCCCCCCTTCCAGCCCTCCTTGAGTGACAACGAGGATGAACCTCGAACCCTCTCCTTCCGCAACGTCTTCACAGGCTCCATTCTCCAGGTGAACTACAGCGCCAACCTCATGACCCTCAAGTCTGACAACCTTTCCACCCTCGCCATCTTCAAAGAGTGCGTCAGCCGCGAGTCGACGAAACGCAGGGTGCATGTTTCAGACTCGGTCGACGTAAACGAGGAATCTATACCCAACTTCCTCGGCCTCATGCACAACCGCCTTCAGCACCTTCTCTCCCTGTCTCGCCAGGTTGAAATTATCGAAGCGATTAAGGAAATTAACACTGCCGAGGCCGGAGACAACGAGTGGATGTCGCCGGAGTACAAGGAGATCCTAAAAAAATCCGATCAGATCCGTGCAGAGCATAAAATGAGGCCCATGATCCAAAACTACCTCTGTGCAATCATCACCGACCTCTTCGTTGACCGTCACAAATTGAGGGGTGTCGACGTCAAACATAGGATACCAGACCTACATGCTATCATTACTGATTACGATGGAGATCGCCTGCTGCACATGTTCTCTCTTGGGTTCTCCGCGGACTAGAAAACGTGCATTAAAAAGAGAAAGAACGAGAAACAAAAGAAAAAGATTGTGGTTTGTGTACGTTTAAAAGCGTCTTTGTCATCTATCGTATCATACAAAATAATCAGTAAAGTCCGGCCACCTGCGCCTGCTGCTCGAAGCTCAGGTCACTGTCCCCTCCACTTTGCTTGGCCGCCTCCCTCTTCTTTTTGGCCTGCATGCTACGCCTCTTCCGAGAACGCGCTTCAAGAATTCTTAAAGGAGGCGAGGAGCCCAAACAAGTCATAAAGCTTTTTACTTGACAATTATTCCCTAAAACGGCTCTCAGTGCGTAATCTTTCCCTTTCATCCTTGCTCCACGCTTGCAACTTTCCCTCTCCTTCTCCTCCCCCAGCAGGTACAATAGTCTCCATTTTCCTTTTACCACTCACTCGTTCCCTAACGCCCGAAAGCGTTGGCACTCGTTCCCTAACGCCCGAAAGCGTAGCTCCTGCCTTCATCTCCTCGATTCTCATCCCCTCGACGTGCGCTTCCCCCAGCTCCTTTTCCAAGAAGACTTTCAATCTGTCCCTTGACGCGGAGTCACAGTAATCAACGATCAAAGACAGGAAATATGCACCGTAAACAATGAAGAAGACACCAGAGAGATCTTTTTCGGTGAACTCGTCACCTTGTCTGTCTTCTTTTTCGTTCGTTCCATTTTTCCCGCAGCTGTCTTCGAGTCCAGGGAACCAAGGTGGTTTCATGATCTCGTACACGCGGTCTTCAATCAGACCCCTCATGTGGTAATTAAGCGAGTCCATGACTTCAATCCTCGCAGGCTGGCTTATCGGGACAGTGTAAACTAAGTAGTCGTACTGGCTTTGGCAAATGTCTCGCTTGTACCCTTGCGTATCGTTCAGGTGAGTGACGAAATCCAGACCGTCAGACATTGCCACACTACAGTTATTATTCGCATAATCGCTCAAGACTTCACCACCCGTTAAAGAAGTCTTAGTTCTGCGAACGAAAAGTTAGAATTTGTGGGAACAATTTGATTCTGACCCGTTCTCACCTCATGTCAGGGTAATTAGAACGCATGAAAGGCGCTACAACCTCATGCACGCATATCTGGCATGGTACTTTGCCCTCGCAATGACGGACGGGGTCAGATGGACGATCGTATTGTGGTTTGTGCTGAAGCACGGCCATGTTACCAACGTAGCAAGACACGACAATGATTGTCATAAAGCTGAAGGCGAGCTTGACAATCTTGACTGAATTCTTTGAAATCACTGCTGGATGATCCTCAAAGGTGACCCCAGCGTTGCAAAATTCCATAGCTGCGAAGAAGGATTTCTTCGTTATCTTGGAAAAAAAATTATTTATGGCCCACCGCTTCTCATACTGCAACAAGCGCGAAAGAGGTTTCATTAGTTGGTTTATGTCCGTACTGCCGCGTCGATTCTCTCCCATTCTCACCTTCTCTTTGTACTGTTTCGCAGTTTCAATGGTCGGGTCGTAGACAAACTTCTCCTCCGCGCACAAAACATGATACATAAGCCCAGTGACTAAAACTGATCCAAGGATGCACCACCAAAGGGTCTTACTGAACGGTTTCATCCACGTAAATATAATGTGCACATCTGAATCCTCGAGATCGTAAGGAGGGTGGAGAAGTTTAAATTGCTCCTGTGCAGTGGGCGCCAGAAAATTTATATTTGGAATTGCGAGGCGCGATTCTGTTATCCAATAGTTACCAATGCATAAATCGAGGTAACCTGCGCGAGCAACAAGGGCCATTAAGGGGTTGGATGGTGTCATAGAACCCTGTGGAGAAGATTCTATTGATGGTTCTACTCTCACCTGAGGCTACATCGTTTGCACAGGCAGTCCATAACGAAGAAAATTTTGTAGAAGATGCTGTGGTGACAGGGTAGTACTCAACTTCGAATTGACCATAAAGGGCTATCTTCTCAAAGTATTCGATCCACAGCCCTTTCATTACATATTTGGACGGGTCATCGAGAAGAGGACCATCATCGAGTGGCTCGTTCGTAACTGGGTCAACCATGTAATGGTCAGGATAGAAACAATCCGCAATTCCAGCTTTCAACGTTTTGCCCTTGAGTCCGTCCCTGACTAGAGGATCGCGCCACTGCGACGCGTCGCCACCGCAAGCAGAGTAGGAGTAAGTTGGCGGCGTGCCACCCTTTGTCAGCATGAGGTCCGTCCTGTAAGCTTGGTGTATAGAGTCTTTGCACTTGCTCGAATCCACATAGCACCAAGGCTCGTCACAGTAAGCGGGGCGATCTTCACCATCAGCAACCGAAGTACAAGCGGGGTCAGTGGTATTATCATGAACAGCGCATGTTTTCATTCCATAGTCGGATGGGTAACACTGTGGGGGGGCGAAGCGAGCAGTGGAAGAATAGCGAGTTAGAGCCTCTTGTTGTAGTGTTCTTGCGCCCCCCACGTTTTTTTCTTACTCTGTACTCTATGAAAGAGTCAATCAAAAGCCCCGGACTGCCATCAGCTTCTTGGGGGCAAAGCGAATTGTCGTCCCACGTCGGACCATCAATGCATGGGCACCCTGGAGAGTCAGCCATGACGGGAGAAATTACTACCAACATGATGACTAGGAAGGACAACATGTTTGAGGGCCTCGGGTCGAACTTGCCTGTTTAGTGTTTCTGGTACGTCGATCGGAGTTAGACGGGAGAGGTTGGAGATCTGATTAATATACAATGTCGTCAAACAAATTTTCAGAGCGATTCAAGAGTTGAAAAAGGGCAAAAATGCTTTTGTTAGAAAATGAAATAAAATACCTGTAACCGACCCTGAACTTTAGAACGTTCCTACCTTTGAGCAATTATTTGATATTCAAAATTTATAAACGTCCCATGATAAACGTCGCCAAACCCCGCTACGAACACCACACCCTCCCCCACAACGCCGCAACGCTTCCCGCCCCTTCCTCATCCATTATTACTGATTACGACGGGATGAACTGCTTGCACATGTTCCCATGTTTTGGGTTCTCCGCAAGAAAAACAAAAAAGATAGTGGTTTGGTTTGGTTTTAAAAGCGTCTTTGTCATCTATCGTATCATACAAAATAATCAGTAAAGTCCGGCCACCTGCGCCTGCTGCTCGAAGCTCAGGTCACTGTCCCCTCCACTTTGCTTGGCCGCCTCCCTCTTCTTTTTGGCCTGCATGCTACGCCTCTTCCGGCGCGCCTTAGCCTGCTTCTCCTTGGGACCGATTGGTTTCTCGGGAGTTTCTGTGCGGACAGGCAAGGGGGGGCTCATCGGAACACCCTTGTTTTCCCTGCTTGTCTTTTTGAACCCCGCCTCGTTCTTCTCTTCTTGTTGGTCCAGCTCTTGCCTCTCCTCCTTTTTCTCCTCAATCCTCTCCACCTTGCTATCTCCCCCAGCTTCCTCCTCTCCCTCCTCTTCATCCTCCTCATCTAAGGCTAAGTCGCCCTGGAACTCCAAGGGTACATTCATCTTGGCGTACAGCATGACCTTCTCCAGCTTCTCATCGTCCTCGTTCTTCTGGTCGACCTCCTCGTCGACGACGGGTTTGTGGGGCACATGCTGACTAGCAATACGCGGCGCAGGGGGACCAACCGGCCCCTTAGTTAAGGGAGCGTCCCCGCCACCCTCCTTTACGATGGTCACCAAAAGGCAGCTGAAGGAGCCCAGGAACTTCTCGGGAAGCTCGCTGTCACTGAGACCGAACTTTCCGGTGTCGACCCCCACAGCGTTGGGCTCCACCAAGGCGCTAGCATCGAAGTTGCTAACACTGTTGTCGGTAGCTCCCTCGCTCATGGCGATAAGAGCGCTGACGGTACCCTCCTCCAAGCCGTCACCGCCCTCGCTGCTTAAGTTCTTCAGGGCCTGACTCGCCGAGTTCTTGATGTCATCGTTCTCGCTTTTGCAGAGCTTCACGAGGGCGGCAGGGAGGCCAGCCTCCACCAAGCTATCGCGCGATTTCGTAGTCTTGCTCAACATGAACAGAGCCTGGCTGCAGTTTTGTGTCATTGTCGTTTCAGGATCTTGCAGCGCGAGCTTGACGAGAAGCTCCCCGCACGCCCCGCTCGCCACGGCAGACCTGTACTCGCTGTTGAGACTCAGCAAGAACATGATGCTGACCGCAAAGTCGTAGCAGCTTTCGAAGGAGCCGCTCTTCCCGACGATTTTCAAGCCGCCCCTGCTGACTAGCTCCTTCCTGAGCGACTCGCTCTTGGCAGCAAACGTGAAGCAAGCGACACTAGCGTCATAGAGCACACTCTCGGACCACTGTTTGGCAGGTACATTGCAGATTAAGCCCAGGAGCTCAATGGCACCGTCGTCCACCATATCACTCAGAGTCTCAGAGCAGGTAGCCATGGAGCGGATGCAGTTTGCTATGAGATGGGCAACGCTACCGTTGTCGACCTTGGTCTGAATCCTCATGAGGGCGCTAACGACACCTTCTTGGACCATGCTGCCCGCGTAGTCCTCGACGAGAGACAGGTTGCACAGAGCTTTGGCAACAACAGCCATGAGATCTGAATCAATATCCTCCTCCGTGATGTTCACGAGCCAGGTGATGACATTGTTGGCCAGCAAATCGAGCCTCGTGTCCTCGTGGAGGGCCAAGACCCCAATAACCTTGATAGCGTATGCCCTTGTGTCGGGGTTGGTCGAGCGCGCAAGCAAGATGATGGGAGGGGTGGCCCTGACGTTCACAATCATCTGCCGGTTGTCGTGGTTTCCGCAGATGAGGAAAAAAGCCCTAGCGCACTCCTTCTGAGACTCATCGTCTCCCAGCATGGCCACCTTCTCAAGGTGTGCGACCGCGCCAACGGCAACTGCGGCGGCCTGGCTGTCCAGGTTGCAGAGCAGGTTGCAAATGGTCTTTCCGACGACGACCTTTGTGGTGAGGACGGAACTCTTGAGGAGGCTGAGCAAGCCGAAAAGGGCAGCCTTCTTCTCCACCAACTTTGCCCTTCCGGCAGTGCTGGATGACAGAACGTTGAAAACCTGGGCACAGATCCTCATTGTGGGCTCGTCGCTGAGTTTGGAGAAGCTCGAAATAGTGCTCACAAGGCCCTCCTCACAAAGCTGCTCGAGGCTATCCTCGTTGAGCAGGTTGAGCAAGGCCTTGGCGCAGACCTGCTTTGTCAAATAATGCACGGACCTGACCATGCCAATCATCATGAGGGACGACACGCAATCCTGCTCAAGCATCTTCTTCTCCGAGCCCACGTGGCAGCTCAAGTTGCAGAGAGCCTTGGCGACGAACATCTGATTCTCCTCGCTATAGGAGTTGCTGAGCATCTTCAAGATCGGCAAGACATTTTGCTCGACCATGACGCCCTGCACGGTTGGCTCGCAACTCAAGTTGGCAAAGGCGAGAGCGCATCTCAAGCGGGTGCTCTCATCTTCCATCTGCGCGAGGTTGATGAGGGCAGTGAGTGCCCCCATGTTGACGAGCTTCTGCCTACAGTCGGCCTGAAAGGAGAGAGCCGAGAGCACAGAGCAGCACGAGAACTTCGTCTGGTCATCTCCGGTCTCCACGCCAGCGACAATGTGAGGGACAGCCCCGAGCTCGACGATCTTCTGACAAGAATCCGAGTCCATGGCCAGCTGACAGAGGGCAGCGCAGCAGTGCTTGACGGTCTCAGGCTCGCCGGTCATGAGGAGGTCGATGAAAGTAGGAATGACCCCCTCTTCGACCATCTTGGAGATGTTCAAGGGCTCGGCGGATAGGTTGCAGAGGGTGGCGGCGCACCTCATCTTAGCCTGCGCGTCGTCGAGCTTGGCAATTTCCATGACGGCCGACACAGCGCCGACGGCGACAGCCGACTTGCGGCACTGCTCCCCACAGCTGAGGTTGAACAACGCCAGGGCGCAGGACTCCCTGATCCCCTCAACGGTATTCTTGCGGTGCTCAATGATGGCGAGGACGCCCATGTCCTTAAGAACTGGCATGTGGTTCTCCTCGTTGGTGAGGAGGTTGCAGAATGCAAGAAGGCTAAACTGCAAGGTGTTGGGGTCCTTGGACATGCGAAGCAGCGTGACGAGAGCAGCGACGCAGCCCCCGTCGGACACCATTGTCGTCTTAACGGCATCAGTGCGCGATAGTACCTGGAAAGCGGCAGCGCAGGGCTGGGTCGTCTTTGGCATGTCAGGGCAGCGCTGGCAGATGTTGCAGAGAGCGGCGACGCCGGCCTCGTTGACAACCTTTGGGACGTTGGCTGGTTCCAACGCAAGGCGCATCATAGCGGACGCGACATAGTGAAGGGTGTTGGCGTCGTTGTCGCTCGAGAGAGAGTACAGGACCTGGACGGCGTTTTTGTTGACCATCTCTTGCCTGCAGGACTTGGTGGAGGCAAGCGACTGCAGGATGATCGCGCAAACGCGGCGGGTCTTGGCCTCGGCCCCACGAACGAGCTGGCCGAGGACCTTGACAATTCCGTCTTGGACGAGACGCAGGCGCATGGACTTCAGGTCCGACAGGTTGCACAGGGCCGAGGCGCAAATGTGCTTAACCTCGAGGGTGGCGGCCCCAGACTCAGCGAGGTTCAGGAAGGAGTTGGTGACATGCTCAATTTTCTGGTAGGGCTCGTCAACGCATGTGAGGTTAAAGAGACCCCTCGCACATACACCGGCGAGGTTCTCATGCATGTTCATGACGTTGATGAGAGCGATGGGGGCACCGACCTCAACCAAATCGGCCTCCTTGCCGTGCATTCTCGTGAGGTTGAGCATGGCGACGGCACAGTCGCGTGAGATGGCGTCATCCTGGGAAGTCTGGCTGAGCTCGTTGAGGACAGGGTTGACGACGACCTCGATCATCTGCTCGCAGAGAATCTGCTGCGAAGACATGTGGCGGAAAGCAGAAGCGCAGTGGCGGCGGATCTTTTTGTCGTCCTCCTTGGAAAGCCTCATAATTGCATCAAGGGCACCCTCCGCGGCGAGACGCTCAGCGTTCGCAGGGTGTTTTGACCAGGCGCAAATTGTGGAGGCGCAGGTTACCTTGGCCTCTAGCTCCTTGGAAAGCTGCTCCCAAGACTCGTGCTCGGAGACGGTGGGCTCAACGGATTCGCTCCCATCCTCGATTACCTGATCCATGTTGTCCTCCCAGCCGCTGAAGCCACCCATAGGGTTGGCGGGGCGGGCACAGCGAGAGAGATACACCATGCCGTTCATGTAGTTGCCCGAAGAGCCGAAGAGGTCGCCGGTGTAGGGCTTGAAAATTTGCTGAGCGGCCTTGACAGCGGTGGAGTCGATGGACTCAGTCGCCAGCTCGTGCTCCTGGGGGTGGGCAGTGGTAAGACCGAGGTTTGTATGTGGAGTCGAGGAGGAAAGACTTCAAGAAGGTTCCGTAAATTCCATGGCACTCACCTGCTTCTTTGCTTTCCTCGAGTTCCTAACCCTGCGCTTAACGACACTCTTGGACGTCTTCTTGGTCTCGTCCGAAGAGTGGGGAATTGTACCTGTTCTGATAAGACGCTCCTTTTGAAGGTCCATCATGATCTTCCTGGGAGGGGACTTGGGCACACGCAGGAACCGCTTGTTAATGTTCATGGCAGCTGGGCCCAACACGGGGTCATCGACGTGCTTGAAGAGAGCGGGAGCGTTCTGAACGGGTAAAGGGGCGCGGGGGACGGCGTGAGGGGGGGCAAGGCAGGCGCACTGGGGAAAACACAGGCACACTTACATAATTCGAGGAGGAGAGGGTTGTTGCAATGGCATCATCACTGTCCAAACGGATCGTCTTCTTACGCAGAGCGTCCGACTTCTTGCTAGCCGTTGTTGTGATCTCGTCGTTCTTCAAGTTCTCCAAGGCCAGGCGCATGCCCATCTCACGCAACCTGTCTCGAAGGTCATCAGCCGCTGGGTTACCACTCTCTATGCGAACCTTGCACGGCAACTTCTTGTCATTCCAGTCCCACTTATCGTCTAAATTCATGCTGATTAAAGCCGGGAGGCGCCTCGCAGTTCTACAAGGTGGGTTTCTTTTGGGAAATGGCTGAGAGGAGTTAAAATTAACAGCTTCCGAAGCTTCCTCTCCAAAGTGGGCAAAGTTGAGAAGGACTAAACAGTTACTTGAGAAAATTACACAAATTGTATCCCCTAAGAGCTTAGAGACTATCACTACGAGAACTCAAGATGAGTGACGATGCAGATGTTCTGAATAAGCTATCGCGCCTTCTCGAAACGCAGAGTATAGGGACAGATGGGGAGAGCACGCAGGAGCTCGTTGCCAAGATCTCCAGCCAAATGGATGGGGTCAGCGTGACTAGTGGCTCGGGAGGCAATTTCCTCAGCAGTATGAACAAGTCGAGCGTAATGATGCCCAACAGGAAGACTCCTTATGAGGGTGAGTGATATTTAGGGGTATGGGAGCCGTGGCCCTGATCGGGGTTGGGGTTAGTGAGAGAGGGGAGGAGGTGGGAGAAAGTGCCCGTCTACCATGTCAACCCTCGCTCTCGCTGACCTCCCCCCCTTCCCCCCCCCCCCCCCTCCCCGCGCGCGCGTTGCCGCAGTGTGGGCCGAGAAGCAAAAATCCCCAGCAAAGAGAACACCTCCCAAGCTCAACAATAAGGAGTTCGACAGCCTCGTGTCAAAGCTCCACTCCTCGAACAAGAAGAAGGAGCAGACCATTATGGCCCAGTCCAATGCCAACCTTGCCGCCGAGCTTCAGCACTTGCAGTTCAAGCCCGAGCTCAACAAGAAGAGCAGGGACGAAACCAAGGACATGAAGAAGCTCATTGAGCGCCAGGACGGCATGATCCAGAAAAAGAACGCCGAACTACAGAAGCAGAGGGATGCCGCCAGAGTCCTGGAGATGCAGGAGTGCACCTTTAAGCCCATGCTCGCTGGGGCAAAGAAGGGAACGATACTTCTTAAGAGGGCCGGCAAGAGCACCCAGGGGAAGAGGGCAGATGAAATGCTGAACTGGGAGAAAGATAAGGAAACGAGGAGGCTCCAGAGGAAGCAGATTGTGGAAGAGATGGAAGAAGCCGAGCTCTCCTTTGCTCCCCACCTGAACAGGCGCTCCTTAATGCTCACCGAGAAGATGAGGAAGGAGGGCAAATACACCGTGGACAGGGCCACAGGCCAGACAGCCTCGACGCCCAGAAAGCACGCCGGAAAACTCGCGGGCGAGCTTGCCGCCAAGGCGAGCGTTGCAGGTCACGAAGAGGAGACCTTCACGCCCGTCATCAACACCCGCTCTGCCCCTCGAAGTGGGAAGGACGTTCACTCCAGGCTTTACGAGAAGGCCGTGGAGCAGCACGTCAACAAGCACAACGAGCAGCTCGTTTTGAAGAAGAGGCTCCTCAAGGAGGTGCCGCAAAAGAAGTGGGAGACGGAGAGAATGCATGGGGCCGGACCGGCCGCCTGGGTGCAGAGCGCCAAGGCTGACGTCAAAAACAGGTCGTTCAGCCAGGACACGATGATCGACGACTCTCTCGACCCCCCCATTAATGTGCTGGAGTACGATCCCAAGTACAACTTCATCTTGGAGAAGATTCGGTTCAGTGGGCAGTAAATATCTATCAACAGGAGAAAGTTCGATTGAGGGGAGAGAGACATTATCGTTGATGATTGTGGCGGTTGTGTTTGTGTAAGGGTGACGGGGAGCTAATCAAATTAAAGCGACTCTGTCGTGTGTGCTCTCATGAAAGCAATGTTTCTTTTTGGTTTATGTCTTCTGTTGTCGCCCATCCCACCACATCAATCAATAAAGCCACAAACAAAACCCATCCATTCACCTCCCGCCGATTCACCAACCAATCTATTCATCCACTCACTCAACTCCACCGCCTTCGTTTTGTTTTTGTAACACCTTGCACAACCGCTTGTGTGTAACACCCTAATCGACTACCACCCCCTTTACTAAAACAATCCGAAGAAGAATTTCTTCTTCTTCTTTGGTGTTTCCGCCTTTTTTGCGGGAGGCGGAGAAACCGCTTTTGCGGGTGCAGCAGCGGCGGCAAGAGCCGCAGGAGGGGTGTCGGCGTCAGACTTTTTAACAACGACGGTGCTCCCGGAACTGGAGACGCTATCACTCTTCTTGAGCTCCTTGAGAACCTTGGCCTCTGGATCAACGTCCGCTCCTATCGACATGTCCTTAACTTCTTGAACACTAGGACGCCTGGCCACCTTCTTTGCCACCATATCGGCATTCATCTGCTTCTCGAGAGTCACGGCGTTGGCCTGAGCCGTTGTCTTTAAAACGCCAGCCTTCTTGACCTCCTCCACACTCGGTCTGCCAGCTAGCTCGTTCTTGAGAGAAGTCTTTGCCATCTCGGTGGTGAGCGACTCTGCCCTGACGCGCATTTCGTCCTTGACGACGCCCTTCTCTTTCAGCTCGTCGACCGAGGGCCTTTGATCTTTGTTGAGCTCCTTCGATAGCTTGTCCTTGGCCATGCTCTTTTCCAAGCTCTCCTTGTTGGCATCGTTGGCGGTCTTAAGGACCCCCTTCTCCTTCAAATCGTCCGCTTCGGCCCTGTTTTCAAGACCAACCTTGAGTTTGTCTGTCGCCATTGCCTTTTCCAACTCCTTCACCTTGCCATTGTCAACGATGATGTTGTCCTCCTTGAGAGATTCGTAGGATGGGCGGTTCGTGGCATTGAGACCTCTGGACAGCATTGACTTCGCGAGGTTCTTTTCAAGTGCATGCTGCTCGGGAGTCTGATCTATCAAGATGGCAGCCGCCTCGAGAGTCTCCTTGGTGGGCCTATCCTTCAAGGAGTTCGTCAACGTAGCTTTCCTTAGGTTCTTCTCGAGTTGAGCAGCTACGGGGGTCTACAAGTATAGGATTTTGGGGCGAAAGGAGAGCAATGTTAGTATTTTTCCGCACATGAGAAGCCGAACTCACGTTAAGATATCATAGCGTCCATCACCTTCCTCGTACCTTTTCAACAAGGACGCCGCTGTCTGTCAGGCTGCTTTTATCAGGACGAGCCTCTAGGCTGGCCTGCAACGATTCGGCGCGTTCTCTAGTAGCCATATTTATTCGTCAATTGTAGGAAAGGAAGAACTCCCCAATTCGACCAAAGCTGTCAGGGACAAATATTGCGGTTGAGAAGGTTGAATTTCAACATGTATATTGGGCCCTGGCAGGAGTACCAGCTCGCCAACAAAGTCCAGTCCAACCGTGTGCCGCCGCGGATGCCGTACGCTAACGGCGGAGAACTAAGAAGTCAGCCTTTGGACAAACGAGGAGGGGGAGGGGTGGTTGATGGCATGGGGGAAGGGGGGGGTTATGGCGGGAACGGGAGAACCGGACGGAGTCAAGTCGACGGAGTGATGGTTGATAGGGGCATGGTCGACAGCTTGAAGCAGCAAGTTGATTATTTGGCAAGGTTGCTTGAGGAGCAGGGGTCGGGGGGGGGAGAAGGAGACCAAGGAGTTGGAGGGGGCGCACACGGAGGAGGAAGAGGCGGGATACCACTCTCTATCCCAAGGCCATCAAACGTAAAGGGTAGCTCCGACCAGTCGAGTGTATTCAGCAATGCCTCGTCGGTGAGACAGAGGCAGCAACAGAGGGGGAGGAGGAGGGGGAGCAAGAATAACTCTGCCGTCGGGTATTCGAGAATCTTGTCGTCAATTCCGCGGCAGCAGCCGATTACACAAATCGACCTCAACCAAATTAATTACAACAAGCCTCCGATGTCTGCGAGGTCTCACAACAGCGTGAACAGCGAATTCAGCCTAAACAGCAGGTACAGCTACTCCCATAGCGAGCCTGGAGGCGGTGTAGGCATGGGCATCGGAGGGGGCGGTGAAGGGCCAAAGGTAGGCGCCAGGTATAGCAGCAAAGCCCGAAGCTCCAGGAATGACATGGCGGCATCAACGAGAGAAATGTCGCACTCTGCACCGACGGATGGTGGGATTTCAGTGGGTAACGGATTTGCAATAGGTAGAGCTAACCAGAGCTCCGCAGTATCAAAAAAATTGTTTGGCGGGGGTTACAACAAGAACCTTGCTGCGAGGATGCTCAAGGTTAACAGGACGGCGAGGGAGGGAGGGTTCACGAGGCTCGGAGAAAGCGGAAGGGACGACAATATCAAGAATATGTTCGGGTTCCACTCCAAGAACCTGGTGGGCAAGGGCGAGGAGAGGGAAGAGGCGGAGGGGGCAGGCAAGGTAGGGGTGATTCACGGAAAGGGGAGGAAGGGAAGCGTTGAAATGGTGAAGGAGATGCATAAGCTGTATATGAGCGGCGTTCTGGACCAAAAGGAGGGCGGAGAGAAAATAGAAGAGGGGGGGGGGGGAGAGGCAACGGTTGTGCAACCGAACGCTTCACCACCCGGGGGGGGTGGGATGGCGGCAGCTAGGGCCCTCAGGGAGAAGGAAAACGAAGAACAGGACGACGTGGGGGTCGTCCAGGACATGGACCTCACGAAGCAAGAGTTCTCGCAAGTATCGAAGTACTTTGGAATCGACCTAGAAGAGCTCGAGGATGGCCTAGATTTGGGAGACCTCGGAAGCACAGCGGCACAGTCCCTGGTCACCGCCCCGCAGCTGCAGCCGCAGCCGCCATCACCATCGCTCCCACTGACGCCCATACGGACGTCGCCTCCAAAGTCCCCACGAGGGAGCGGCGGTAAAAGTGTTCCAATGACGCCAGTTACCCCCAACACACAAACAGCCTCCGTCGACGACCTCATTAACTGGGTTGGCGGCCTCAACGAAAACGAAGTGTTGGACATTTAATTAATGGCCGACTGTTGTTATATTCTTCGTAATTTATTTTGTCAGTGCTCCATCTGAAGTTCATCTGATCTGACCCTCCTCCGAACTTCCCCCAAATCCTATCCAATCACCCCCCAACCCCCAATATGTCGACCGAGTACCCCCTCTCTGCCAGCATGTCCACGAACGAAGCAATCTTCTTCGTGTTTACCCAATTTGCCTCGTTCGGTCGTAAAGGGCTATATAAGCAGACTGCTCCAGAGATGGATAACAGTTCGTTCGCGAAGCTACTGAAATCCCTCCCCAACCTTATTGACAGCGGAATTACTCGCCCTGACATAGACTTGATCTTCAACTACGTCAAACACAAGAACGACAGGAAGGTGAGAAGTAGTCCGGGTAGAAGTTTTTCTGTAGGGTTCCGAGCAGTTACCCCATTGGTGTTGGAAGATTTCTTGGCCCATATCCCCTCTACTCCCCTCCTTACTCTCCCACCCGCCCCCTTGTTCAGCTTAACTTCTCTCAATTTCTCAATGCTTTGCAGAAGCTCTCCGAAAAGAAGTACCCTATGGACGACCCCATAACTGCGTTCTCCAGGCTGTGTGCCTACCATCTCTTTGCGGTCCTTGAGAACCAGGAGAAGAACGCTTCAGCTTCAACCATGTCGAGGGTCACACAGGCGCTGCTCGGTACCGAATACGTAGCCACGAAGACCACCGGAGAACCTGGCGCCGGGCTCAAGGTCAAGGGGAAGGTCTTTGCCGGCACGAAAAACAAGGCTGGCGGCATCTTCGAGAAGCTTACAGACAAGACATTATACACAGGCGTGTACAAGAATCTCGACGGGACTTCTGATGGCAGGATCAACGGTTACGACGGGGATGTGTCTGGCAATATCAGAGACCTTAGCTCCATGATGAGGCCATCAATGAGAGTGAACACAAAGTTTATAGACGTATAATGGTAGAACCAGTAAGGAGGAGGAGGGGTCATGAAGGGAGGGGTTCAATGAGCTTTAATAATGTAAAAATGTGTTCTAAACTACACACTACCTAACTCTTGGAAATCTTTACGTGGAGGATGCGATCTTCTCCAAGGCGCTCGGGAACTTGAACCTTGCGTTGAGTCCCTTGGTAGGAAAACTTCACGAAGTCTCCTGGTTTCTTGCCCTCTGGAATCTTGACCTGAAGAGTCACCATCGTTTTGTCGCCACCGGGGGCTTGTGTCTTCGCCTTTTTTGTGGGAGAACCTTTCGCTTCATTGCCACTTCCCCTTCCGCTCTCACATCTCTTCTTGTTTCCCTCCCTTTCACCTCCCTTTGCTTTGCTCCCCTCCCCCCCCCCTTCCCCATCCTTTTCTTTCTCTTTGTCTTTCTCTTTGTCTTTCTCTTTCCCCTTTCCCTTCACCTTTCCATTCCCCTTGTCATAGTATTTATCCTTATCCTTACCCTTGTCCTTTTCCTTGGACTTCTCTTTCCCCCTCTCCTTCCCCCCCCCCCTCCCCCCCCCCTTCTCTCCGCCCTTCTCACCCCCTTTCTCCCCGCCCTTTTCCTCCCCCTTCCCCCCCTTTCCCTTCCCTACCCCAGCCATCCTTTTCCTGCCCCATCCAGCTCTCCCCCTCGATCCCACGCCTCTCTTGTAGGCGTGCACCTTGTCCGCCCAGAGGGTGTGGCACTGTGAGAGCACGCGGTTCCTCATAGCAATGAGCTCGTGCTCGGACGTCAACCCCCCGAAGCCAGGGAGCTCGTCGTAGTTCACCTTGGGGTCGTACATTTCGTAGTCCGTCGTCATGAGTTTGGTTAGCTCCTTGTAAATCGAGACCATCGCATCGATTTCGACACTCTGCTCTCCCCCTCCAGTCCAGACCAAATCCTTGCCATCAAACTTTCCGCCGTTCCACCTGTACAAGTAGCTCTCGTATGCCATGCAGAGGAATTTCTTCAGCTCATCCTCCTTCGTCTGTTTGGTTATGTCGCCGGGAATGGCCCCTACACCCAGCCCGAGCTTGACCACCTTCCGGTCCAGCATGATCCCTGCCAGTGTCTCTTTGAGTTTCTTCCTGTACGTCCAGACAAAGCCCTTTCCGCAGCCCGGCATCCCGCTATCTTTCATGACAATGGACGACATCACAGAGAATTGCCCGGCGTAGTCCCTGCTAGCGTTCTTGGTCCACGAGAAGAGCTGCTCGACAGTTTCGACACGGGGGGTCATCCTGAGGCAGAACAGGTACGCCCCGGCGTACTTGGCCCTGAGGTAGTCGTACTTGTAGGCTGATTGGTTCGCGGCCTCGAAGGGCATCATTGAAAGCGGGACTGTCACCCAAATGCTCACAAGTTGGTCCAGCTTCTTTCCCAGGAGGATCGACATTCGATCACTCGCCGACGCAACGTGGGAGCACCCGGTAACGTAGCCCTTAATCTCCGATTTTTCGTCAATGGTAAGCTGCGGAAAGGCTAAGATGTCCTTGTACGTATTGGGCCACTTGACCTCGCCATGATTCACCAGGGCCGGCGACAGGAGGATCAATTGCGCGTGTCTGTACACTGACCTGTGAAAGTACTGGTTGGTGTGTTTCATGCAGTTTGTAAATACCTCCGCGAGCCCCTTGACTGTCGCCATGGCATTGTCCCGGAGCTTCTCGAGAGACCCTGCAAGTGGCCCGGGGCTTATCAGGTCCAGGGCGGCCATGATACTGTTCGAATCGCCTGTCCTAGCGGCCTTTAGGAACACCTTCATCCGGAACGCGTGGAGACGGTAGTAAACCTCGGCCAAACCATGGCAGCACCCTCCCATCTCGTCTGATCGCTTATCTTTCCCAATGGAGATTTTGTCCGTCTCGGAGCCCTTCTCAAAGGCCTCCTTCAACATCTTGAGTGCCGCCTTCGCGTGTGTCTTCCATTCTTCCGTCCCTAAGCTGTACGTGCCGGCAATTTTCTCGTGGCATTTCCCAATCATGAAAAGTAAGGCCCATTCCTTAATTCCCTTGACATCAGGTGCAACCCTGAAGGCCTTCAAGGCCCGCTTGAAGCAGTCCAACGCGTCCAAACCCTTTCCCCTCACCTCTGATGCCGTCATTTTCCTAGTGTTGAACCCATAAACTTTCCCCCCCTGGAGCTCCTGGTACCTCATCGTACCAAGTTCCTCGAACCCTGAGATGTAGGCTTTCTTCTCCTCCCCGCCCTCGGCACCATTGGCATCCGCGGCACCCTTGGCATCCTCGGCGATGGCGATGCAGGCGAGGAGGCATCTTTCCTGCATGACCATGAGGGCCTTGAGGTAAAGCCCCGCCCAGATTTCTTGGAATTCCAATTTGTTTCCGTTCCGTTCGAGGTGTATAAGAGTTTCGAGGTTTCTTACGTGCGCGGGGTTCAACGGCTGCGCGACGCTTTCCAAGTTCTTGCTCAAAGACGAGTACATCGAAAAAGGGTGCTTAACGAAGGTCAAAAAGTCGGCGGTGACGTGGTTGTCTTCGGGGGAGAGGACGCCTGTTTCAGGTTCAGGGGAGGAGGGCGCGGTCAGACAACCCTTAAGATAGCCAAAGTTCCTTCCGTCCATTAGTTCCTCCAACTTAGCCTGGTCGCAGATGTGCCCTTTGATAAAATCTCTCTTTGTCCTCAGGCACCTCGCTGCCACAAGCCACGCCGAAGTTTTCCACGGCGACATCATCACGTCACCCATGACGCAGTCAAACTTGAAAAACATCTGGCTCTCATACTTCGCCGCCGACTTCCTATAGCTGCCGTAGGGGGAATTCGGGTACTCGTCCTCCTCGTCGTCGTCGGAGCTGTCGGCCTCTCTGTCTCGCAGGTGGTAAGGCTTGGGGTTGCCCCTCGCAAACTCCTCATAGATGCCCTTTCTTGCCCTCCTCGCGTTGCTATGGTCGTTCTGCGTGTCTTCGCCGTCGTTGACATCGTCAGGTCCCTTCGACGAGCTGCTGTTACTGCTGCGATGGGCAAAGCGAGACGCGTAAACAGTTGGGCATTGTTAGAATTGTTGCGTCGAGAACGCAAGTATCAGATTTGGTCCCTACCCTGCACTCTCACCTGAAGCAACAGCTGGGCAGAATGACGCCCTCCAACGCGCCAACCGACTTGGTTTCGACAAATGGCTGGCAGTTCCCTGTGAAAACATATGTCTCAATACTCTCTTCGATGGGCGTCGGGGTGAAGCTCCCGAGTCCTTCGGACACAACCTCGTAGGCTTGATGAAAGGTGGAACTCTTCCTATTTGCATGGAACTTGACCCTCGAGACGAGGTCATAAAGTGCAATCGCCGCTTCCCTATCCTCCGGGGGCCACCACCCCCCCTCGCGTGCGTCCGGCTTGTTTTCCTTGATGACGACGATCTCGAGGCCGTCGTGGAGGTATTCGTAGCACCGACTTAGGAGAGCGTCGACTTCGTCACCAACGTCGTCGTACTCTCTAGGGTAGTATGGGTTGCCATCATCATCCTCCTTGGTGAATGTTGAGGAAAGGTCGGACATGATGCGGGCCACCACAGTCGGGAAAAGCTCGATGAATGAGGATGAGGATGAGGAGGAGGGGATGGAGGAGGGTGAGGACTCGTCTTCCCTTTGGGTACGCTCCCTCATTATAACCGCATTGATCTTCTCGAGCTGCTTGAAACAGCATTTGACCAGGTTAACTTTCTCCTCAATAACAGAGACCGGAGGAGCGGAGAATGGCTTGTCGACCATCATCTCGTCCACCTTCTCCTCCTGCTCTTCTCCACCCTCCTCATCCTGATCATGGTCCACTTGTGCGCCGCCCTTGAGGCTCTCCCTTCTTTCCTCATACTCCCTCCAACCCTCCTCCCCAACCTTCCTCCCCTTAACCCCCAGCACAGCAATCGCCGTCAGACACTTGGTAAGCAGCCCTCCATCAACGATCCCGTCTCTGAACGCCTGCATCTGTCTGGTGGCGGACATCCTATTGTTGTTCCCCCCCCCCCCCCTCCTCCTCCCCCTGAGCTTGGACTGGAGGTCGACCAAGGCGTGGCTCATTGCCACCACGACACCCCCGTCTACGTGGCCCATGGTTACCCCCCTGATGCTCCCCACGACCGCGAACGCCTCGAGCATGACGGCCAGCCTGCGACGATGCGGGTTGCGACGTCGGTTGCGTTTTCAAATACTGGGTTAGCAATGGAATTTCGCCGCGTTTTTGGTTTGGTAGGGGCACTGCAGAACTCTCACCTATCGGCCTTCTCGTACGTATCATCCATGTACCTTTTGATCTCCCTTCTCCACATTTCGACATCCCTTCCCTTGGCAACGCTCTTAACCCGCCTCCTAAGCAGTCGCTTATACCCCTCCAGTGCGCTATTAAGGTCCCCGATCATTCCAATGGTCTTGACGGCCGTGTAGTCGACGATCGCAGCCACGTTCACCCGTTGGTTGTATCTCTTAATCAGCTTCGCCGACGAAATGAGGACGAGGCCGGACACCCCCTCGAACTCAAGGTCCTCGTACCAACCCCTCGTCAACATCTCGCAGGAAAGCGCGATGGCGGAGAGCGCCTCGAACTCTGGGGCCGGGCATGCGCCCCTGCCCCTCTTCACGAGTTCCCACAGGATTTGGAGGAGCTTCAGGACCTTGCTGAGTATCTTGTTCGAGGCCGGGGAGTGGTAGAAGTACGCCCGAGGGGGTTTATCGTCTCCGCCCCCCTCCTCGGCGCCCTCCTGGGTGCCGAAGACGTCGTAGATGTAGCCACGCCTCCTGCTCTCCTCGTCCTCCGACGACTCTTCCGAGTCGGAGGAGTCATCATCCGAGTCAGAAGGCTGGTCGTGACTTGGCACGAAGGAATCCTGTTGCTGCTTCAAGGCGGTCTTCTGCGGGAACGTTCCCCCCTCCTCCTCATCTCCTTCGCCCCTAGTTTTGGTAACCTCATCCCTCCATTCCCTCCAAACGCTCTTGATCGCCTCTATCATTCCCTCCTCCTTCTTCCTCCTTCCCCCCATCTCCTCGCCCCCCACCCCAACCGCCTTCTCCACCCTCTCCCATTCCCCCTTCATAGCCCACTCCTTCCACCTTTCCCCTACCTCCCTAACGCTCATCCTTTCGAAGCTGCGACGAGGGTGCCGTTCATGTGTTAGTTCCCCCATAAATAGTCTCCCGCCCGTTCTTCTCCCCATCCCGTCCCGTCCCGTCCCCCCTCCTTTCTCACCTCTCCTCGTCCCCCTCCCCCTCCTTCAACCTCTCCAGCATCTCCCCCAGCGTCTCCTGCGTGACGTTCCCCTCCTCCCCCTCGAACCACGGTAAAATGAGCCTCCCCCCTTTCAGGGATGGCAGGATCTCCCTTAGCCCCTCCAAAACTTCCTCGCACTCCGGAGCCCGCTTGAGGCCCTTCATCCACACAGCCACGGCGTGGTACCTTACTGCCTCCCACCAGTTGTCCCCCCCCCTAATATCGATGATTGCGTGTATCTCGTCGGAGCCTTCGTATGCCTTCCCCCTACCTTTTACCCCCTTCCCCCCTCTAATGCTTGCCCTCATGATTCTCGCCCTTCTCACCCTCTCATCCTCTCCCCCCCCCCCCCCCATCCCCTCGAACATGGTCCCGTTCCCCGTCCCGTCGAATGCCATGTCCCACCCCTTCATCCACGCCTCCCTTAGTCTTCCCTTTGACCTCTCCATCCCGAATGCCTCCGCAGCGTTGTCCGCGACGTCGAGGACCGCCGCCCTAGCCCTAATCCCCCAGTCCTTCACATCGTTGTTCGCTTCGGCGAGGTCCCTCAGCCTCGAGCTAACCGCGTCTCCTGCGTTGCCCCTCTCGACCCTGCCTTCCCTTGAGGTTCCAAAGTCCTCCTTGACGTTTACTGTAGTAGCCTCTTTCCCAGCCCTGTCCTTGATCCACCACTCCTTAACCCTTTCCCATGACCTCCTCTCCTTCCATTCCCCCGTCTCCCCCTCAACTGCAGATCTAACGCATGCCCTCAGGTCGTTCTTGAGGCCTTGGCGTGAAGAGTTTGAGGAGGAGGTGGGCGCACTCGATGACGCCAGCCTCTGGCTGCTCCGAGGGCTATCCGGTTGCAGTTCCCCCAGAACGCCCCCCGTTTCTGCCTGCTTATTCTTACCGTTATCGTCTACCTTTGCCTTATTCTGTGGGCTTCTCACCCCCCTAACGACGTCTGGAAATTTTATCAAACCACCACCCTCCCACCTTCCCCTAACAACGACCGAGGTTACGTTACCTCCCAACCTCCTCCACCTTCCCTCCCCACCCTCCCCACCCCCCAAGACCTGGTGTCCCCCAGCAGCAGCATCACCACCCCCACTTCTCCCTCCTATGACTCCTTCTCCTAAACATCCAGAATGTAAAGGTAGGCCGGGTGGGGGGGTGGGGAAGTGGAATATAGTTGTAAGCCACTTACGACAGACTAAACGTGCGACGGCTTGGGAGGATAGAGGGAGGTAGGACTTAACCCTGTTCCAGCCTTGTGTGCGTGTGGGGGTGGTTGGGGTGATGGGGTTGTGTGTGGGGGGGGGATGGGGGGGAGTGGAGGAGCGGTTGGTGTGTATTTTTAGGAAGTGTGGCGACGAGTTAGTTTTTTTTGGGTTCCCCCGAGCTTCTCTGACTTGAGCGTATTTTTCCATCTTCCATCTCCCCCCCCTCACCTTTCATGTTTAGTGTGGTGATAGCATTGACGTTGACGTTGATGATATCTTGGTGAAGTCTAGTGTGTGTCTTGGAGCTAACTATAATCCCCGAGATGTACGCCGAGTACTTGTACTCTCCTACGTTGAACTCCCTCTTCCTTTCCTCCTGCGTATCCCTCTGTTCCGACCCTGCCACTTCCATGTCATCCGAGGAACCTCCTTCAGGTTCGTACTTTATCTGCCTAGTCCTGACCGCCCCCCCCCCGCAGCCGTTCTTCCACCAGCTCTCCCATATCCCCTTAGTGACCTTCTCCCTCCTGAGCACGTTGGCCCCGGTCTTCAAAACCGCCATGACCTCCTCCTCCATCTCCAGTTCCTCCCCTACCTTAACCTCCCCCCCCCCCAACTTATTCATAGCCACCTTCCTAAGCTCGGCGTCCGTTGTCCACGCCGCCACGTCCCTGGCAAGGGCCAGGTACTTGAGCGCGTCTGGTCCCTCCGTGTGCCTGGCCAGGTTCAGGAGGGTCTGCTTTAGGAGGGAGGAGAGCTTGCGGGATACGTGGGAGGGGCAGGTGGGGGGGAGGATGGGGAGAGGACCACGGGGGGGGTAGGGGGTAGGAGGGGAAGGACAGGAGGGGGGCGGGACTGGAAGGTGAGGGTGGAGAGAGAGGAAGACTGGATTGTGGAGGATGGAGAGGAGGGAGGATACTCCGGTGGATTGGTGTGTGAGGAGTGACTGGAGAGCTGAGTTGTAGTCAGAGATGAGGGTGTTAAGGGTCAGGTCATAGTTTACGGAGGCCTTTGTTGAAGAGGTTCTGTTGCTTGATTTTGATGATTTTGATGAGTAGTGTGTTGTCTTGTGTGTATTGTGTGTTGTGTGTTGTGCGTTGTGCGTTGTGCGATGTGTTTGTTGATGTGTTTGTTGATGTAATGTAGTGGGGTCAAATTCCATTCCATCAAATTCCATTTCTTCATCATTATATGCATCATTATAGTCAAGCTCACGATGAAGATCACGACGAAAGCCACCCCTTAGCGTAGAATCCTTAACAGGTGATCTTCTCCTCTCATTTTGTGAGATAGTTGACGGTGAAGGGGATGTAGGAGTATCAGAACTTCTTGTTGAGGACTTTATTGTAGCCCATGACATTCTGAAGAGATAAGGTTAAGCACTTGAGACGTAATAGGGCGTAATAAGGCGCAAAGGGCGTAATAGGGCGTAAATAGGAAGAAAAATAGGAAATGGGGGAAATTGAGGGAGGGACTCAGTCTCAGACATCGGAGGGAGAGAAAGAAAAGGAGAGTGTGTTTATGGACTTCACTCTTTTTTTTTTGGGGGGGGGGGCTACTAAGTCAGAGTTTAGGGTTGCGCTCTCTTTTAAACATTGCGGGTGGGGAAAATAGAGGATTCCCTAATGATTTAGAATGTGGAAAATGGAAATTGTTGTTGAATTGGGCAACAAATCAGTGAAGGTCAGTATTTATTCCAATTCGGGCGCTTTTACTCCTACACTATCCTTAAAAATATAGATCTTGCTATTGTTGTACCACCCATTCCATTTTTTGCCCGCTTACGCCCCCAAATGTGGAGAAAATAGAGGTCTCATCGGAACATCTCTCATCTGTCGTCCAAATTGTTTCTGTGCAATTATTTGGCCATCAGAGACGTACTTTTCTTCGGGCTGCCTGTCAGACTTTTAACTAACTCTCCAATCGACCTCCGCAGCAATATAGCATGATAATACGTATTAGTTTACCCTTCTTCCTCCTGGCTTTCGCCAGTGTCACGGAAGCTTCTTGTGTGGAGACAATTGGCCCGATCGCTAGCACGAGTACCGACAGGACGAAGTATTGCTCTGTTATCCAAAGCAAACTGAACGCAGCGAACAACGACAACAACGAAGCTGATTTCAACAAAGTCTTTAACAGGAACTGCGGCCCCGGCACTGCTACCTCGCAGTGGAGCTACTTCCCCGGCAACTGCACGTGCACGTGCGCCATGGTATTCACTGGTCCCACTGA
>BRYA01000178.1:0-21004 GCA_030267965.1 Triparma columacea | reverse complement strand
TGGACACAACCGACCTGATCTTTAGCACGAGTACCGAAAGGACGAAGCTTTGCTGTGTTATCCAAGACAAGCTGAACTCAGCGAACAACGACAACAACGAAGCTAAGTTCAACAAAGTCAAAAAGAGGAACTGCGGCACCCCCCCACCTATGGCAGGCTATGGCAGTGGGCTATGGCAGTGGGGTTACTTCCCCGGCAACTGCACGTGCACCTGCGGCATGGAATTCACTGGGCCCACTGACAACTCGACGCCTGTGTCCGCCTGTCTTCCGCCTACGCTATCGCCTACCGCTAGTCCTACGCCATCACCTACTGCTAGTCCTACTACTGCTAATCCTACGGCATCGCCTACGCCATCGCCTACTGCTAGTCCTACGGCATCGCCTACGCCATCGCCTACCGCTAGTCCTACGCCATCGCCTACCGCTAGTCCTACGCCATCGCCTACCGCTAGTCCTACGGCATCGCCTACTGCTAGTCCTACGGCATCACCTACTGCTAGTCCTACGGCATCGCCTACGCCATCGCCTACCGCTAGTCCTACGGCATCGCCAACTGCTAGTCCTACGGCATCGCCTACTGCTAGTCCTACGCCATCACCTACTGCTAGTCCTACGGCATCGCCTACGCCATCGCCTACCGCTAGTCCTACGCCATCACCTACTGCTAGTCCTACGGCATCGCCTACCGCTAGTCCTACGCCATCGCCTACCGCTAGTCCTACGCCATCACCTACTGCTAGTCCTACGGCATCGCCTACGCCATCGCCTACCGCTAGTCCTACGCCATCACCTACCGCTAGTCCTACGGCTAGTCCAACGCCATCGCCTACCGCTAGTCCTACGCCATCACCTACCGCTAGTCCTACGCCATCACCTACTGCTAGTCCTACGGCATCGCCTACTGCTAGTCCTACGGCATCGCCTACCTTTAGCTGCCTCAACGATAGTACCTTCCAAGGGGCACTTGCTGCCTGGTTTAATGATCCTACCAGTGCGACAAGCACATACGGCAACATCACGGACTGGTAAGTAGTTGGAAGAACAAGCGAGTAAAGAGGATGCAGAGGGGGCTATGTGGTTGACAAGCTGACAAATTAGGACGGAAGAACGAAGCATCATGGGAGGATGAACACGCGAGCTCCAGTAACAACTAACCCTTATATTCTCCTCTCGGCAATCCGCCCCTTAAATCGCCGACTGAGCAGGTGCACGACGGATGTCACTAGCATGTCGAGAGCATTCAAAGACGAAACTACATTCAACGATGACATCAGCGGATGGGACGTCTCGGGTGTAACTACCATGCAGGAAATGTTTTCGTGAGTATTAAGAGATGCTTTTGAGACGAGGTCCTTGTGGTTTGCGTGTTATCTTTGCTGCATTATATTTTAAGTAATACACTCGCTTCTCATTCTAACTTTCACACACGCACACGCAAATCTCATCTCGCACATCTCCACTCCGCCTTGAATTAAAAACGCAGTGGCGCATCTGTCTTCAACCAGAATATCGGGAGTTGGGATGTCTCTAATGTCATCCGCTTGGATTATATGTTCTCGTGAGTATTGAGAGATGCTTTGGAGATGAGGTCTGCGTGGTTTGCATGCTATCTTTGCTGCATTCTATTTTAAGTAATATACTCGCTTCTCATTCTAACATTCACACACGTTCACACTCAAATCTCGTCTCGCACATCTCCACTTGGCATTGGATTCAACGCAGTAACGCTTATGACTTCAACGGGAATATTGGGAGTTGGAATGTCACCAGTGTCAATAAAATGGATGGAATGTTCCGGTGAGTATTGTTTGATGGGACCTTCGTGGTTTGCGTGTTATCTTTGTGGCATTCAATTTTAAGGTGACACTTAAGCAATATACTCGCTTCTCATTCTAACATTCACACACCTACACGCAAATCTAATCTCGCACATCTCCACTCGGCCTTGAATTCAACGCAGTATGGCCACAAAAGGCGCAGCTGACTTTAACCAGGATATTGGGAGTTGGGATGTCTCAAGTGTCACTACCATGGCGTATATGTTCGTGTGAGTATTGAGAGATGCTTTGGAGTGGAGGTCTTTGTGGTTTGCGTGTTATCTTTGCTGCTTTCTATTTTAAGTAATATACTCGCTTCTCATTCTAACATTCATACACGCACACGCAAATCTCATTTCGCACATCTCCACTCGGCATTGAATTTAACGCAGTAACACGAACTTCAACCAGGATATTGGGGGTTGGGATGTCTCGAGTGTCAATGCCATGACTAGTATGTTCTAGTGAGTATTGAGAGATTTTTGGAGATGAGATCTTCGTGGTTTGCGTGTTATCTTTGCTGCATTCTATTTTAAGTAATATACTCTCAACTCATTCTAACATTCACACACGCACACGTAAATCTCATCTCGCACATCTCCACTCGGCATGGATGCAACGCAGTAAGGTAGAAGCCTTCGACCAGAATATTGGGAGTTGGGATGTCTCTAATGTCGAGGACATGAGGTATATGTTCAACGGCGCAATTGCCTTTGTCGAGACGTCCTACGTCACAGTTTGGAACATATGCAAAGTCCAATCAACCCCTGACTACGACTTTTTTGCTTTCATGTTCACTAACTCCGGCCAACCAGACACTAGTCTGGAACCCCCCACTAACGGAGCATGCATAGTTTGCCCTACTGATACCACCTCTGGCTCCGGAGGGTACGTAGATGGCCAAAACCCTTGTACCCCAGTCTAAAAAAAAGAAGATGATGAGAAGGAGGAGTTGTTGGGCTAAGGAGGGGAATGAACTTCAACAAGGAGATGAGCGGGAAACAACTGAGGCAGACTCGCAAGCGCCGGTGTTCTCGTGGTTTGTCGCGCAGGAGGCAGAGGCGCAGTCCGACACAGGCGACGAGATGGATGAGCGAGCAGAGTGCGTGTAGGGAGAGGGGGTGCGTGGTTGGGGGGGAGGGCGTGCGTGGTTGGGGGGGAGGGCGTTGCTTAATTGAACCTTCATGTTCACAGAATGTTGCTTAATTTCGTTGCTTAATTGAACCTTCAACGAAATGTGGGCTCTGTTGCTTAATACCCAGAGATTACTTGCCACCAACATTAATGAATGAGAGGGGAATTGAGTGCCGGGGCGCGGAAGATAGGTCGTGAGGGACGGAAAGAGGCATGTTGAAGTGTGCCCGCAAATGAGGAAAATCCACGAACGAGTGAAATCGGGGAATGATTGAGAGACAGACACGATAACTAGAGTAAGAGTTGGAAGTTCTCTAATCACTGGTTTAATGTTTGTCTTGGTTATCAAACATAAAATTAAACCCTACGTCTACGTTATGTCATTCATTCTAGTGTCGAACCAAAAAATCCATGAGAAATGAGCTTCATTCTTCCAGAAATTCTGCATACCATTTTAATGCAAATTTTTCTCGCATTTCCTCTCATAATCATCCTTATCACACATATGACGTCAGCAATCCAAAATAATATCCACAAATCACCCACTCCTCAGCCAATTATCTACACCATTGCTGGCTCCGACTCTGGGGGTGGTGCAGGTATTCAGGCCGACTTGCATACAATACATGATATGGGAGGATTTGGATGCACAGCAGTTACAGCATTGACAGCACAGAACAGTGTCGGAGTCACGGCCATCCACTCCCCTCCCCCAAGCTTCCTTCGGGCCCAGCTCGACTGTCTTCAGTCTGACCTCCCCTTTGATTCTTTAAAAATCGGCATGCTCGGTAATCAGGAAACGATCAACTGCGTGGCCGACTGGCTCGACTCTGTCCTCCTTCCCGGCAAGCTCGGGCGCACTGTCGTCCTTGACCCCGTGATGATATCCACCAGCGGCTCCCGTCTAATAACAGAGGACGCCCAGGAGGCCCTAGTTTCCCGCCTCTTCAAGCACGCTGACATTGTCACCCCAAACATTCACGAGGCCAGCGCCCTCGTCGGTTACCAAGTGGACCGCTCCAACGCCGAGAGGGCCGCCAGGGACATCCTAGACATGGGCTGTAAGGCCGTGTTAATCAAGGGGGGGCACATGGAGGAGGGCCCTAGGACCTCTAACGGCGAGGGCAGGAACGACACCGTCGGCGTTGCCATGGACCTGTACCTGGAGGGCGGTGATGTCGGATCGGGCAGGCTCTGCGACTCCGTCGGGGGGGTTAGAGGGGTGTGGATAAAGGGTCCCAGGTACGACTCCGTCAACACTCACGGGACGGGGTGCACTCTCAGCAGCGCTATCGCGACCTCCCTGGGCTGGTCCAGGGTGGCCCTCGGGGGCAAGTCCCTCGACGGCTGCGGGGTCGACGCAGTGGTGGAGGGGAAGGGGTACGTGGGGAGGGGGATTGAGGGGGGGAGGAGGAGGGGGGAAGGGCCGGGACCGGTCGGACACGAGGGGAGGATGGGGAGGAGGCACTGCCCGTGGATAGGGGGGGGGGGGGAGGAGGAGGGGGAGTTCGAGAGGGTAGACGAACTGGACAAGGTCATATACGTTGTCGGTGACATGGAGGACCTGAGGAACGTCGTGGAAGGGGGGGGGAGGGAGGTACAGCTAAGGTACAAGGGGGACGGGGACGTCGGCTCCGTCGTCCGGAGCGCAACAGAGTACTGCAGGGCAAGGGGGGGGGTCAGGCTCTGGGTGAACGACCACTGGGAGGCGGCAGTGGAACACGGGGCCTATGGGGTACACCTAGGGCAGGAGGACCTCAGGGGATTCGTGGAGGGGGGGGGGGCGGAGAGGGTCAGGGGGAGGGGGGTGAAGCTAGGGATCAGCACGCACAGCGTGGCGGAGCTAGCTGTGGCAAAGGGACTCAGACCGAGCTACGTCAGCCTGGGACCGGTGTACGAGACTAGCAGCAAGGAGGTGGCTTTCGGGGCTAGGGGGCTGGAACAGGTGGAGAGGTGGAGGGAGCTGGTGGACGAGGGAACGCCGCTGGTGGCGATTGGGGGAATTAACACGATGGAGAGGGGGAGGGAGGTTAGAAGGAGGGGAGCAGAGGCAGTGGCGGTGCTAGGGATCGTCAAGGGGAAGGGGAAGGACGAAGTCAAGAGCATTATCGAGGATTGGAGGGGTCTATAGGGTAGGGGGGGTTGGGGTGTTGGGGAGGCAGATTTCAGAGATAAATTGACTAGCATGTCATACAATTCAATATCACCATTTCACGCTGGGTGAGAATCCCACAGGACTAATTCGCATTCTTATAATTCGCGCGACGCGAACAGCTCACCTTTGGCGTAGACTTTTGTATTTCCAACTTCAATAATTGGGCCCAATTTGGTTGACTCTGCTTACCCCCTCCGCCTTGGTCACAGGCATAAAATCTTATAGATACCTACCCGTACTCTATTTTCATTATACTTACTTACGTACTTCTTTCCTTACTTACTGCTTACTTATACTAACTTACAATGAAACTCGTGATCGCCGCAGCCATCCTATCAAGTGTCATCGCCCTTGACGATGGTTTAGCCAGGACTCCCCCTATGGGTTGGATGTCGTGGGAGAGGTTTCTCTGCAACGTTGATTGCAAGACTTACCCCGACTCGTGCATTTCGGAGGATTTATATAAGCGCACCGCGGACCTGATGGCATCGGAGGGCTACCTCGAAGCAGGATATGACCATGTTAACATAGATGACTGCTGGTCTACTTTCGAGCGAGACCCCGTTACCAACGAGCAAGTCGCGGACCCGGACCGCTTCCCTTCCGGGATCAAGAGTTTGGCTCGATACGTCCACAATAGGGGGCTGAAGCTCGGTCTCTACTCCGACATTGGAACCAAGACCTGCGGGGGCTATCTTGGCATGCAGGACAACCTCGAGCTCGACGCAAACACCTTCGCTAGCTGGGACATTGACATGCTCAAGGTCGATGGCTGCTTCCAGGACACGGACATGATGGGCCAGACTTATCCCGAGTTGAGCAGGGCGCTGAACGCCACTGGCCGCCCGATCGTCTACTCCTGCTCTTGGCCTGCCTACTTGGACCCCGATTACGGAGAGGCGAATGGCGGTGAGGTCTTAAAGGAACTTGCCGAGATCTGCCACTTATGGAGGAACTGGGACGACATCAGGGACGACTGGGGATCGGTGAGCTCTGTCATTGACTTCTGGAAACGCAACTCGACCGATGACCCCTTCATCCAAGTGGCTGGACCCGGCCACTGGAACGACCCTGACCAGCTCATGATCGGGGACAATGGCTTGAGCCACAGCGAGGAGAGGTCACAGTTTGCTCTATGGGCAATTTTTGCGGCGCCTCTCATCATGAGCAATGATTTGGCGCACATCAGCAAGGAGAGCAAAGAGATTCTGCTGAACAAGGAGATAATTGCCGTCGACCAGGATCCGGCCGGGCACCAGGGCACTTTGGTTTGGTCCAGCGAAGGCTCTGGCGACGGAGACTATTACGGCGGCGAGACTCGGGTTTGGTCCCGCCTTCTCAACGACGGAAGCTACGCCGTCGTCCTTCAAAACACGCACTCCATGGGCACCGCAACCAAGGTCAAACTCAAGAGTAGCATGCTGGAAGGGTGGGGGAGGAGGCGAGTGAAGTTCACGGCTAGGGATTTGTACGCGCATGAGGACTTGGGAGAGTTCGAAGGCGAGATGGTCGCCGAAGTTTGGCCCAGCGACGTAGAAATGTTCATTGTTGAGTTGGTTTAAATTAAGCGGATTTGTGATGTGGATAAACGATACAAAAATTTGAGCAATTAATGATTCTTTTGACAAACACTGTCTTCTATAAAGAAACAAACACACAAATTCTCACACGGATCCTACTAATTGAGGACTCGTTAATTTACACAATAGAACCTAATCCTATCTTCAAACTCAGTATAATTGCCCCAAAACTCACAATCTTTAAGGTGACTCAGCATTACCATTGTCGATAACAACAGAGTAGCAAGATGAACAGAGTAGCAATCACAGGCGCATTATCATACACCGGTCGTTACCTCAGTAAATACCTCCTCTCAAACGGCACTAAATCTGTCCTCTCATTAAGTCGTCGTACAATTCCTCTTTCCTCTCATGTTCTCTCCTCATCCGACCTCTCAAAGATCACCACAACAACCCTAGATTTCAACTCACGGGAGAAGATGGAGGTAGAACTTAAGGGGGTCGACGTTCTCTTCTGCACGTACTGGATACGATTCGAGAGAGACGGGGACACTCACGAGAAGGCTGCCGAGCGTGTTCGCGAGGTGAGACAAGATTGTCGTGCTGATGCGTCGTGTTTTACCACATCACGGTGGTGATTCCCCGTTTTTCTGAACACCCCACCCCCTTCACCACCACGTAAAAAACCCTCCTCAGCTTTTCCTGGCTGCTAAGTCAGCTGGCGTTTCAAAAGTGGTATTCTCAAGCCACACTCGAACCTCCCTAACCTCCCCTTATTCCTACATCCGCGGAAAAGCCCTCGCCGAGTCCTACCTCCGTTCAATATGTTCCTCCTCCACCATGAACTACTCCATAGTCCGTCCCTGCGGTATATTCGGTGATAAACCAGTCGAGAGTATACTCATGAACAACGCAGCGTGGGTCATGAGAAGGACACCACTGTTTCTACTCGCGGGGAAGGGGGGGGAGACTTTTCAGCCGGTACATGTTAGGGATATGGCGAAGCTAATGGGGGACCTTGGTAAATCGAAAGACACGACGGGGGAGGAGATGGACGCTTGTGGACCAGATGCTCCTACGGCTTTGGAACTATTTAGGAGGTTGAATGGGAGCGTTGGGGGGAGAGGATTCGTTGTACCGTCGGGATTACCGACGAGGGTTATAGGAGCAATGACAAAGCCCATAGATTGGCTCACCGGCGACGTGCTGCTGGACACTGATGACTTGGACTTGTTAGGTAGCGGTCTTACCTTTGCGAACGAACCGTCAGACCCACTGATAAAGGGTCGTAGAAGTTTATTTCAATGGATTGATGAAGTCAAGGATGAACTTGGACAGGAATACGTATCGAGCATTCAGCGGTACTACAAAACGAAGTAAACAAAGGGGAGTGTTTGTTATTTAGAAAAACTATGGCAATAGACGTCTTTCTCAAACTACAATAAAGCCCGTCTTAAAACCCCCCCCCCCCCCTTTCCCCCCCCCGTTCATTTGTGTCATATCATCCCCCCCCTGTTTCCCTTTCAATTACAGTTTTTTCAAAACCCCTCCCAATCCCTTCAATCCAATCTTCCCTCCCAAGATCCCAACCGCGACTTTGATACCCCCCTTTCCAACTTCCTTCATAACGTTCTTCCACTTCCCCTTCCCCCTTCCAACCTTCCCTCCCCCCTTATTATGTGTAACTGCAATGTTAACACGTTCTTCAAGGTAAGTAATCCTCCTTCTTTCCTTCTCACACCCTTCAACCCTTCCCCCCCCCTCGCTGCGGCTGGATATTAAAGGCGTAGGGTTCCTAGGTTTAAGACCTGAGTAACTGAACTTGTTCTGCTGAGCGTCTGGGACGATTGGATTGATGAATCCAACTAATAAACCGTCTCTTAATACGTACGTTGTGATGATGCATGTAAGAAAAGCTGTCACGATAATCATAAAGATCCAACCTCTCCATCCCCCCCCTCGGTTGACCGTCCCTACATCGTTATCATCTTCAAGTCCGCTAATCCTCGCTCTCAGACCAGCGATTTGTTTATCTTTCTCCGCCATCATAACAGCTAGCAACACGTCATCACCATCCTCCTCCTCATCCGGCGTAGTGAAAGTCGAGGTACCATCATCGTCGGTAGTACCAAGCGTATCGTTGTCCGTGTAATCACCACCAGGTACACTACTCTCATCCTTCATCCCTTCATAAGTCTTGTTCTTAGAGTAGTCCTTATCCATAAGCATATCCCTTAAATAATCCTTCGCATCGTTCATCTCCTCCCCTTTACTAAGCGTGTGTAAAAACACCGCAACCCTCGAACGAATACGGTCCCGGAATGATGGGGTTTGAAGAGAGGAGGATGGGTAGGGGAGAGTGCGAGGACAGAGTTGGAGGGACTGCATTGTTGATATTACTACTTTGTAGGCGTGGACAAACTATACGCATGAGTGGGATAGCGGTGGAGAGGTTAGTGTTTTCGCGTATTTCCCGCCGCCCCCCTACTCTCGTTTTTTTGACGTCGTTTTTTTACTCACCTCTCCGAAGGATATCTGCGCCTCTGAACCGTCTGCCATTTGGTGGTTGGAAGAAGAGGGGGAGGTTGGGGGAGGTAGGAAGGAGGACATGACCATCGTCAGCTGTGCGTCTGATAGATACGGGTGCTGGTACACGTTGGAGTGGGTAGTTGGGTTAAGGGGAGGTGTTAATCAGAGTTATGGGTTGTGTACAAGGAGGTTATGGATGAGTTTTTCTGCTCACCTCCTGCTCGCATATTTCCCTCCAGTTCATCTCAAAGGTGTCCATCCCGACCTTTTCCTCCATCCCCTTGAACGGGTTGTCTTGTGGTGCTCCATCATTTGCTCCTCCATCTTGTTTATTCCTTCCCTCTGAAGTTGATAAGGTTGCAAAGATAGGAAGTAGGTAAGAGGAGGTTGCAACGTCCTCAAGGTCTTGCTGAGGGGGAGGTTAAGGGTTGAGGAGGACGGAATATGTGTGAGAATGGATATAATATGCGTTAAAGTGTAATATTTAGGATATTTAATGAGAATTTGGTTCGAATGACGGCTGTTGATTAACTCCTCATTTTCTTTGTTTTACGCCATATTCATACTATTCATGTTGACGAATGTGTTAATCTTACCCTCTTAACCATACGTTCATAATTTGAAATGAATTCGTTTAGCGAATCATGAGATAATGCCATTGAGAGATTGTGCCCAGTTTTTGGCTTTTGTTTCTGTGTTCGATTTCGAGAATCTCCAAAAATAAAAGTATGAGTGAAGGAGACATCGTAATTAACCCTCAGACAGCTATGTCACTCAAGGATAGGGTAATGATCATGCAAACAAAGCTTGATCTGCCTGAGGATGTAAGTATCATACAAATATTACACATTCTCCAACCACTCTCGTCACACACACTCTCACACACTCTCACCCTCCCAAACAGACATGCCGTGACCTCCTAACAATCCACGGGATGAACATTCTCGTAATCGCAGACGACTCCTCCTCAATGTCAGCCGTGTCATCAACAGCCAACGTGTACGAACCAACCACGAGATGGGATGAGCTGAAACAGACGCTTATGAGGCTAGTTACGATGATGCTGGTGGTCGACAACCATGGATTCGACCTTAAGTTCATGAACGACGACAACTGGTACAAGGTAAGTCGGAGAGAAGGAGGGGAGATGGTGAGGTGGGCTGTTCGTTCCGACGAGGAGATTCACAAACCAGTAACATGTCAAAAAGAGCGCCGAACACACACGCTCACCACACACACCTTTACGTACTTCCTCGATTGCACCCCCCCCTCCTCCCTCACCCATCCACAGATAAACTCAGAGGCAGATCTAACCCAGATCTTCCAATCGAAGTCTCACCCCTTAGGTCTCACCCCTCTCAAGGCCAACCTTTCTCTCGTCCTCTCCGGCACTCCTCCCCCCCTCGCCCTCAACAGTGAGGGCGAGACTTTAGTAATCGTCATGACGGATGGGGAACCTAGCGATACGAACTTCAACAGTCTCAGAAACCAGATCCAAACCCGTCCCCCTCAAACATACGTAACATTCATAATGTGCACGGAGGAGGACGCCGTCGTTGACGCATACCAGAGTTGTATCGACCCTATTAAAGGGGTTGATATTGTCGACGATTATAAGAGCGAGAAGAAACTTTGTGAGGGACATGGGAATAAGTTGAGCTTTAATATGTACCTTGGGAAATGTCTGATGGGAGCGAAACTTGATAAGTACGGACGTGAGTAGAATCTGTTTAGGGGGAGGGGAATAACGAGAGAGAGAGAGAGAAAGAGAGCGAGAAATAGACAGAAGTAGATTCGTCGGTGTTCACGTTTGTTGTTTAACGTCCTATAATTATGCTTCGTCCTCGTACCTACACTTGTTTAACAACATAAACTAACACCGTACCCTTCTCTTGTCCCCTAAAAGACATGGACGAGAAGAATATGAACGCACCACCTAAGAGGGAGGGTGGTTGTTGTACGCTCAGCTAATAAGAGAGGGTTGTTAGCCAAGGTGGAGTGGTTTGGGGGGGAAGGGGGGTGACATGACAGGTTGAGTTTTAAAGTTGAGCGTGGCGACAGCGAAATGAAAATTGACATGTGAAGGGAAAGGGGAGAAGGTGAAAGAGAGGGGGGAGTTTTAACGACAAAAAATGGAAAAACGAAACACTATTTTCGTAAGATTTATCTGCGTATTTCTAATGTATATTTTAGTGCATTGAGTTGCCATGTCCATTGAGTCGCCATGTCGTTTTTGAGGTTCGGCTTTTTTCTTCTTTCGTTTTGTTAGTCTCAGTTTCCTCACTGTGGTGCCAAGGTCATGGTTTTTTTCATTTGTGGTACTTTGCGTGGTGCCTCTTGAGATTACCTTTTTGCTTCGCTTTGTAGTCGCAGTCCTTACAGTAGTGCCAGGTCACGTTTTCATTGTGGATATTTGCGCGATGCTGCTTGAGTTTGCTTTTTTCCTTCGTTTTGTAGTCACAGTCCTTACAGTAGTACCAGGTCACGTTTTTGTTGTGGATATTTGCGCGATGCTTGTTGAGGTTGCTTTTTAGCTTCGCTTTGTAGTCGCAGTCCTCACATTTGTGCCAGGTCACGTTTTCATTGTGGATGAATGCGCGATGCTGCTTGAGATTGGCTTTGAGCTTCACTTTGTAGTCACAGTCCCCACAGAGGTGCCAGGTCACACCATTACCATCACCATTCCAAGAGTCAACGTTCTCGTCATTATCGTCTACGTATTCATCGGAGTATTCCATCGTCATTCCTCTCTTTCGCTTCTTGCTCCTGCTGTTGGTCTTCCCTTCAGCTACAACCTCCACATCCTCATCCTCATCACATGGTTGGCAAAATAGCAGATTGCTACCCAGTCCTTCGACACCATCCGCTGTCGATGTACTCTCGTTCACTCCTTGAAACTCAGCAAGGATACCAGGGTCGGCAGATGGAAATTCTTCAGCCTTGAATTCATCTATTGAGGAGGTATTAGGCGCAAACTTGTCGATATGCGACATTAAGTCACCAGAAAGCAACGGCACATACGACATGAACTCTTGTATTTATCGTATTTGTCCAGTAAATAGATTGCAAGGGTCCCTTTCAATCCCCAAAATTCGAACCAAATCCAACATTATATTCAGAGATTGGAAAAACTTATTCGGACAAGAGGGAGCGAAAGGGCGACGATATAAGAGAGGGGGGTGATACTTTTGATATTCCAACGAAAGTTTTTCTTGTCTCCAACCCCAATCCCCCCTCCCTCTATGTCTATGTCACCCTTCCCCACCCCTCACTCAGCCTTATTTCTGTTCCCCCCGACAAAGTGTCCAGGTACAGGTCCCCCCCCTCCCCTTCCCCCCATCCCTCCCCCCCCCCCAACTCTGCTTCTAACTCCCCCCTCCCCAACGTTGACGTCCTCTTCCATAATCCTTACCCCTTCCTCAACTGCATTCGCTGTTTTCCTGGCCTCCGATTCTTCCTCGATATTCCTGGCCTTCTGAGAGAGTGCGGGTGGACGGTACCGGAGGAGGGCGTGGAGGGAGGATAGGAGGAGGGAGAGGAGGAGGGAGATTAGGACCTTGGTTAAGGCGGAGAGGAGGTAAAATGTTATTAATGATAGGAGAGATGCTGCTACGTTCTAAAGTAAGCGAGGTGTGTGTGTGGGGGGGATGGTGGGGGAGGGTTATTATGATTAGAACATTTTAATACACCCCGAAGAGAGGGAGGGGCGTGAAGGTGTCTTTCCTCTCGTTGCAGATTCTCACCTTGTCGAACCTGGTAACGACGTGACTTCCGATTTTCTGAAACTGCCTCCCCGTCAGAGTGTCTGCCACGTGGACCGCGAAGAAGATAGCAAGTGACACCACGGACGCCAGGATTATACTCCACCACCAAAGCATGGCGAGAGTTAGGGGGAGGAGGGAGGCTACAAGGTAGTTGTACTTGAAGGCCTTCATGTTTACTATCCACCGGTTGTAAAGCATGTTTAGGTCGACCGAACCGGTGGCAGGGGACGTGGGGAGGGCAAACTGTAAAATATTTTGAGAGGGTGGGGATATGAAGGGTTAGCAATACGGCGGAAGGACATGTGTAGAAACAGGCGTAGAGACGGGATGGACGGGCATATGGAGGGGCATATGTAGGGGCATATGGAGGGGCATATGGACTGGCGTGGGGACTGGCGTGGGGACTGGCGTATGAACTGGAGCAGGGGATAGGCAGGACAGGCTACTCACCTTCATTTGCTTGTGATCGATGAAATCGTTCCAGTTGCGACACATGTGTAATACACTACGTCTGTTGGGGTAATGATCGATAGGGTTAGTCCATCTTATACAAGATGATGCCATATTCCTCCAAACTATGCAAACATCGAGAATTTGAATGACTTGCAATTGTCTGTACACGCACAATCTACGCAAATAAACGCCACACGTACCCTTTAGAAGAAGCAGCTGCTACTGTCGAGGCGGCAGTCAGCTGAAGCTGCTGCAGGAGGATTTGAGAGCTCATTTTCTCTCTTCTTTTGCCTCGGCCTTTCTTGTTCATCACCTGCTAATTTATTATTTCCGAATTGTACTCTAGCCTCAAGGCTTTTCGCGCGAGATGAGCACCGATGCGTCACCACCTCAACCATCCTCATCTCCCCCCTCATCCGCTTCTCCTGCCCCCTCTTCCCCAATAACTTCAATTCATGTCCCAACTGCCCACGCCCTGACCGCTGAGAAGGACAAGTCCAACAGGGAGGCCCTCAGGGAAACTCTTAACAAGGGGATGGGAGGACTCATGGACGTCCTCGTTGAGAGGATATGCACGCTAGAGGCCATGCTGTTGGAGGCGAAAGAGGTGAGGGAGGGGGGAGGGTGGGCGGGGGGATAGACATTTAACAACTGGACTATGAACTACGGGTAGAGGCAACCCTAATAGAACGTAACAACTGGACAATGAACTACGGGTAGAGGCAACCCTAATAGAACGTAACTTAACAACCACTGCTCCCCTCCTCCCTCCCGACATCACCAGGAACCTGATTCGGCTGACTTTGGGACACAAACTGGTGAGCGAACCCCACAAACCAAGCAAGAAATGATTCAGATTATCATGGAACTTCAGAGGCGGGCAACAAAAATGGAGGCCCATATTCTCGAGCAAGACAAGACCATAAAGACCCTGACCTTTAACGTTTCTGGTGCCGGCGACGACCATAACCCCAGCAGGTCCGGAAGTCCCACCCACGCTCCCCTAGACCAAAGTCTCAACAGTCAGGGTACGATCCACGACATGCTCAAAGTTGAGGTGACGGAGGACATGCAGGAGCTCGAGCGGCAGAAGGAGGAGCACGCTCGTAAGGCTTCCGAGACCATGAAACGTTTGAAGGACTCGGCTCTACACTCCGCCCAGGTCAGGAAGGAGCAGGAGGCCCGCAGGAAGGAGCAGGAGGCCGAGCAGCAGAAGATAAAGGAGATGCAGGAGCAGCACGCGAAGGAAGCCAATGAATTGATCAGGAGGAATACCGAGGCTGCCAACCAGAAACAGAGAGAGATGGAGGCCATGATTATGAAGATGCAGAAGGACTTCGAGGAGAGAGAGAGGAAGGACAGGGAGTACAAGGAGAAGAGCGAGAGGGGTGCAAGGGAAATGCTAAAGAAGGCAGAGGAGGAGGCAGGGGAGGCGAGGAAGGCAGTGGAGAGCCTCAACATTGAAATGAAGGCTAAGCAGGAGGAGGTGAGAAAAAGGCGAGGGGGTTTGTGCACGGTTTTATCCAAAGTTTTCGGCAGGTGGCGACATTACATTATAACTGAGCCTCCCCTCCCCCCCCCTCCCCCCCCCCGCTCACAGGCAGTTTTGGAGGCGCTCAAAAAGAAGGCTTCAGAGGACAAGAGTGCTGGTCTTGAGAACGACCTAGCGCTCCGCGCCCTTAAGGCCGCCGAGGCTCGTCAAAAGATGGACCCCGAGAAGAGGGAGAGGGCAAAAATGAGGTGGAAGAAGGCCTTCAGGAGTGTCATGAGCCCGGCGGCTATCATCAAGAGAGCGATGGGAAACTTTGGGAAGGCAAAGGTCACCAAGAGCCAGACGGTCGTCAGCAGGGTCGAAAAAGTTGAGGAGGAAAATGGAAAGATTGACAACAGACTGAGACAGGTCGAGAAGGTGAGAGAGTGGAGAAAGGATGAAGAGGGAAGACAAGGTCGATCGCTGGGCTCATCCTCTCAATTTACTCAACGACACGTTACGCATTCGCAACTTGGCTCGCACCACAGCTTCTCAAGAAGCAAAAAGTCAGGATGCGCAGGGAGGCCACGGCCCAGCTCCTCAGGAAGAAGGAGGCGAGAATATTGAAGAGGAAGAACGAGAGGATGGCCAACCTCTGGGACGACCTCAGCGAGGCAGTCCTCGGAACTTCCTTGCAGATCGCGACGGCGAACCTAAACGCGATGGAGCAGGTCGAACGACAGGCTCCAGTGGGGAACACGGAGGCAAGCCACAGGAACGTGGTGGTCAAGTCACTCAAAATTGCGTCAGAGATGGAAGAAATCACAGACATCAAGTTGAAGCAGAGGTAAGCGAAGGCGGGAGAATGAAGGGTTAGGGATTATATAGAAATGAAATACTCACCTTTTCACCTCGACACCAACAACAACAACAACGCAGGCTCAAGAGTCTCGCGGAGAAACTCTCCAGGCCCCTCTCTGACGACTTTCAGCCCTTGGAAGTCGCCAAGGCTATCATGGGCCTCCTCTCTGACTACGACGAAGAGCTGTCCTTCCTTCGGCACGTCGGTTCCGTCCACAATGCCAAGGAAAGCAGGGGGCACATGGGGAGTATTGTCCTACCCAATGATTTTGTTATGATGCAAATTGGAAAGTCAGGGGAGGAAGGGGAGGATTTGGACGGCGACGACATTAGCGTAGAGAGCGGGGACGAGGGGGAAAGACTTCTGGAGAAGGAACTTATGAGGGAGGAAGAGGAGGTGAGGACGGGGAAGATGATTTAAAGTGGGAGGGACAGTTTAATATAATACGCGATGACATGAAGCTAACACCACACTCCTCGATCCTTGCGCGCCTGCTCGTGACACAGACCCAGCCGGAGCACATCAGTTTGAAGGAAATGCTCCGTCTAGAGCTGCACCGCCTCGTGTCGGTTCACGCGGCCTCAGTGGGAGGCAGCGGGGACGCCAAAAAGTTCGCAGACCTCAGCTCCTTCATGCAGTCCGAAATTGACAGGCTGGAGGAAGCTAATAGGCAGCTGAACAGGCTCATGGAGAAGAAGGTCGGGACCCTTATGAAGAAATGTGAAGAATTGCAGTCGGAGCAGGAGAGCATGGGGACTGGGCTCGGGGGGACCTATCAGGGACTCGAGGACAAGGTTGCGGATGTCAAGTCGTTGTTGGAAATGAAGGCCGAGAAGGAGAGAGTATTGGAGATCAATGGAGCCATCGTTGGAGTCAGGGACGACCTCACGTCTCTCAAGGACAAGCTCCCGGGGAAGGAAATCACAGACACCCTCAAGGCGGTGAAGAAGAAGGTCGAGGCGAAGATGGACAAGAGAGACATGAAGAAATTCCTGAGGAACATGAAGAAGGAAGAAAGCGACCCCGCAGTGGGGAAGAGGTGCCTCAGCTGTGACAGGCCGCTCGGAGGGGGGGGCGACTGGGCGACAATGGGGGACTTCGATACGGGAGGGGGGCGGGTGAAGGGAGGCATGTCACCAAACATGCCCATGCAGGCAAACTACACATCGTACCAGATCTTGCCAGGAAACTGGTCACCAGCGAAGGCGAGTGGGAGGTCGCCAGGCGGACTCAAGGGAAATCTTAACATGTACAAGGACTATGCAAAGCCCAAGAGCCCTTATTCGCGAATGGCAGGAACTAGGCCTAGGAGCGCGCACGCAAAGAGCTCAGGGCTCGGCGAGAGCAAGTACAAATACAACCAAACAAAAGGGCGGGCCACCGACGCAATCAAGTACGGGAGGGAGAAACCCTTGCACGTGACGCTCTTCGAGAACGATAAAGTTAGGAAGGGGAAGGAGATGGGGAGGAGAAAGGCGACAGAGAAGAACGACGAGGATGCACTGTTGAGCCAGTGGGAGGCGACGAACCCGGAGACACACAAGCTTGACGAGCACGACGAGATATAAGAGGACGTACGCCGATATGTAAGAAGACATTTTTTGAAAAGAGAACGTACAAGTCTCGTTCTATAATTATAACAACCCCACCTCCTTCCTGGCAAATTCTTCGATATACTACTAACCCTAACTGAACATCGTACTGCTTTGTTTATACACATCGGACTCTTCCATATATACATTCAATCAGCCTTATAACGTTTTAATCTCCTGAGGAGGTACTTGGGGCTTCCAGACTAAGCTTCTCCATTCTCGAGGCACCGGCAGGAGGGCAGGGAATTACTCTTGTCAAGGAGTGGGAAGGATAGGAACGAGTAAAGGTGAGGGATTGCGGCGGGATTGGAGGCCCGGGGGAGGGGAGGTTGGGAGCGGATGGGAGAGGGGAGGGAGGAAGGAGGGAGGAAGGAGACCTCGGACCGCAGCGCAGCAGTGATTTCGAAAGAAGATGAGAAAAATGAGAAAAAATGAGAAAAAATGGCAAAAATGAGATTTCTCTCGGGTGCCTGGGGAATAACATTATTTTGGACTTTTACAGCAACGTTACCCCGCTAACTATTTTCGAGGCGTCTCACCCAGCTCTTTTCTCCGCACTTTCGTTTCCCGCTGCGCTCTCACAGGCTAATGTCGGACCGCGAGGTGGTAAAACTCAACTCAATCTTGAAGCAGAGAGACGAGGAGATTGCGAAACTCAAGGCTGCGAATGCTAAACATGCTTCCGACTTTGCTGCTACCGCTATGTCCGCTAACGAGCTTGCTGCTGCTGTCAATGACACGTCTAACCTTGTCGAAAATGCAGCTGACATTGTCACAGTTGTAAATGACCTTGCCGTCACCCTTAGGGCCGCTGCAGATCGCGCTGCAGCTCACGAACATGCCGTCGACTGCGTTGAGACCATCAAGGTAGCAAAGGGAGGGGAAGCAACTGAGGGTGAGAGGGCAAGTGGTGTCGTTACTGAAAGAGCAAGCGAGACCGGAGCAATTATTGCGACTGAGAGTGGGAAAGTAGGAGACGATGAGGCCCTCACTTTAGGCGAAGAGGGAGATGGAGGGGAAGGAGGGGGCATCATCGTTATTGATGACATGATCAGGCAAGACTTCGAGAGGAGGTTACATATCGTTGATAAGGCGAGGAAACTCAAGATGGATAGCCTGACCAAAACGATGGTACTGTTTGACGTCTTCCAACCGGGGGTAAGGGCCGAAGACGGTGGAAAGGGATGGGGAAGGGCTTCTATTAATGTTAGAGCAGGATTCGAGGAGGTTGCAGCATTCTTCTGGGATGTCGACAGGTTCGACAAAAACATTGAGAGGTTTGTGGAGAAAGGATGGAACAGCTTCGAGATGGAGGTGAGGAAGATACTGCTGAACAGTAAACTCATTGATCAAGTCAAAAGCAAGATCGGCAGGCAAAGCACAAGTGGGATTGGCAGGTCAAATACAAGCAAACTCGACAGTCAAGTCAGCAAACTTGGTGACATGGCAGCAGACAGGGAATTCTTCTCTAGGATGAACTTGTACAGAGCAGACGAGAAGACAATTGTGATAATTTCTAGGCCTGTCAGTGAGATAGAAGAGGCATCTGAAACTACTGCAATTAGAATTTCCAACGTGGGTGAGAAGAAGTCCAGTGTAGATCTTATTACTAAGATTGAGCTTGGTAAAGCTGTGAGCAGAAGAGCTGCTAAAGCGAGCTCTAAGAAACTACTTGTTCCTTGCATCGATGCTGCCTACTACTTTGACAACCTTTTGGGAAGTGCTGAGGCAGTAGAGGAGGATGGAAGGAGATTCGGGGAGCAGCTGATGGAGATGGTTAAGGGCGTGAAAATAGTTGAGAACAAGGATGGCAGCATTGTCAGGGAGTTCATAGAAAAGAACTTAGCACTTGGAGAGCTAGTGAAGCAGCATGAGCTCGTAGGAACAATGTTGTGCGCCATAATTAGGAACAAGCTGAGGAGACGAGCAACAAATGAAGGAGAAGTTGGGAGCTTGGAGGAAGCAAGAGGCTTGGAGATTGGAAGTGCACTGAAAGTTATCACAATGACAACACTAACAGCAAAGCATGCTGTAGAGGACTGGGCCCATCAATACACTGAAGTACAAGGAGTAATGAGAGAATACAAATGGTTTAGGCCAATGATTGAGACAATTGCTGTGGATCTATTTAAGAACTCAAAGATTGGCTTAAAAGCGAGGGTTACCTTTGGTGCTGTCACAAGCATGACAGATTTGCTGACTGATGTGTATGTGACCTACATGTTTAGGAAAGATAAAAAGTATGGGTACTTTAAGGCCTCTTTAGCAAGTTTAGTAGCGTCAATTGGGATTCAGATGCTGTGTGTTTTCTGGCAGAATAAGAAGTTGGGGATGAAGAGGGTATTGTTGGAGTGGATTCCAATCTTGCTTGGGTACAGGCCTGCTGTTGATGCTTACAGGGTGACAACTGGAGCAAACCAAGAGGTTGGTACTGCATCTGACCCAATGGTGGAGATGACAGTTATGAAAGTGGTTGAGATGTTTGCTGAGGCCATACCTGGAGTGATAATCCAACTTATGGCTATAGCAACCAGTGACAAAGATGTTAAAACTACAGCATGGCTTTCAGTTGCAGTGTCAGCAATTACCACAGGGTTTGCCTCTGCAACAATTAGTTATGACTATGACACAGACCCTGCTAAGAGAGAAGTGGCACCAGACTTCTATGGGTATATACCAGCAAATGCAAGCAAGAGAACAATAGTATTTGTTTCCATGCTGCTGTACACTGCAGGGATGCTTCTAATAAGGTGTACAACGATAGTTCTTCTTGGGTTAATGGGAGGTAGTTGGCCCTTTTTCTACATTGGAGCTGACCTCGGTCTTTACATTCTTGTGAAGATTTTGAGGGGAGACTTTTGGTACTGGATACCATTTGGGGGAAACATAGAAATTGTGAGTAGTATATTTAGCAGAGTGATGATAAAGATCATTGTAGACTTCACGTCAATTGCGCAGTTTAGACATCCTAATGAAGTTGGGGGAGCTTATTGGTTGTTTGGTCTTGTGTTGTCAATGGTAAGCCTACCAGTGTCAATATATATAGCTTCACCTTTTGTTGATGGCAAGGCACTTGATATTGCATCATCAATGATGGGCTATTTCATACCAATAACTACCCTATGCTTTGTTGTCTTCTTTTTGAATATTGAAAAGAAATACTGGCACACCTTCTGGAGCATACAGAAATCAAAGGACTTCTCAATGGCATATTTCCTTGAAGGAGAAAGTGATAAAATGAAGTTTGAAGTCTTTGGTTCCTCGAGGCATCATTGGGTCTCAATTGAAGAAGAAATTAAGAAATGGGTTAAGTCAAATTGGGCTACATGGGAAGAGGAGAAGCCACAGTGGTTCACTGATGCGAGGAAGGCTATGGTGCCTGTAGATTTCATTCCATCAGATGGAGATGCTAGAAGGAGAGAGAGTGTGAGGAGAGAAAGTGTTGATGCTGAAGCTGAGGGTGGTCTAGCAGGTGCTTTGAGAGCAAGTATTAGAAGAGCAAGTGTAGGAGGTGCTGATGGTGGAGATATTATAGGAGTAGGAGGTGAGCAGGCTAAAGTAAGCAGTGTTGTGCCGCTTGAAGATATGGATGGGGAGTAGCTAATAGGGCAGCAACTTTTGTAGGAGAAACTTATTTGATTTGTTATTGTTGGGAATATTGTAGAGGTGTAGTAGATGTATTGTGGAATTGTTTTAGTGGTTTGT
>BRYA01000176.1:23517-58292 GCA_030267965.1 Triparma columacea | reverse complement strand
CCCCCCCCCCCCCCCCCCCCCCCCCCCAGACGTGGGTTATCTCCCCCCAGTTCCCTTCGGGTTGAGCTAAATTAGAGTGAGCGTCGCATAAAACATTTCTTGTATTTCTTAACCTTAGCCAACGCATTTTCCTTGCCTCTTCCGAACGGGCCGCTCCGATCCTGCGACGACCGAGCTGTTGCGTTAATGCCGTGCTTCCTTTCAGTTTTCCCTTTTTTGTCCATTCTCCCCTCTCGCACTCTTCCTCCAATCCGCGCCTTTAAATTACGCAAGCCGGTCAAGAGCGTCTGACAGGAGGTCTAGTTGCCAGATTTTGTTAGGAGCGAGCACATCTTTGCTAAATGCCTTGGCAGCGGCGACTGTGGAGGGGTCGAAGGCGGAGGGGTTCTGGGCAAGATAGATGACGCATTCGTGGTAGATATCGCGGCTGTCCATCAGGGTTGGAATGAGGTCGGGGGAGTCTGAGGAGAGGGATGCCATCTCGTCGAGGAAGGGGGTGAGGACAGCGGCAGCATTGGCGGGAGTTGGGGAGGATTTCTTGTAGATGTTGAACAGGATCGCCTTGAGGGGAGGGGACGGAGCGGCTTTGATGAGGGAGAGAAAGAAGTTCTGTGATAGTTCTTCGTCTTGTAGCTTGGATGAAAGCTTGAGGAGGAGGGCAGGGACTGATGTGGAGAGGTTTTTGTAATTTATCAGGGCGTTGAGGAGTAGCTGGGAGGGCTTTGTCAGGGTTTGGAGGGGGGGGGAGAGGTGGGAGGAGGGAATCTTGTCCAGGACGAAGTTTGCGAGGGTGATTGCGCTGGGCGTGGGATAAAGCGGCGAGGCAGTGAGGCAAGCGAACTGATGGACCGCAGACGTTGTGTGCCACCACCCGCAGCGACGCTGCGTCCAGTCATCTTTCTCTCACCTCGCCGTGCGGTCGAATGAAGAAGTTTCTTCGCCCCACTTGAGAAATATGTGAACGTGAGGCCAGCCAAGGTCAAATATTCGTGCGGGGACAAGAACAGAGGGAAGGGAGTCCGACACGAACTTCTTTTGTGCTATTACGGAGATCCCGTGCGCTGACCATGGAGGAGAGGCTTCGAACGGTAGTGTAGAAAGACAGAAGGTGGAGGGCTCAGAGTCATCGTCACCAATTTCAGCTGGCATAGGCAAAGAAGAGTTTGCGTTGCGGGCGATCGAATGTGATGGGCAAGAGGGATTGAATTGAGTGCGATTGATTCGTTGCATTAGCGGTTCGTTTACCAAGGCAACCTCACCTTCTGGATCTTCAAAATCTGTGGCATCTACTTCCTCGGGAGAAAGCGAGTTTGTTTTCTTGTATTGGTTGAGGCGCCGAGGGTGGGAGAGAATGTCAAGAATGGTAATAGAGGGCACCGAAGATAGAGCGTCGGAGAGGAGGGTGGAGATGGATGGAGAGGGGGGGGCGGTTGTGGCGAGAGTCTGGGTGATCAGGCCGACGAGCATAGACGACGTCTTGAGGAGAGACGGGTTGAGGCAGGGGGGCGTATTGAGGTGAGTAAGGATGGTGATTGAGGGGGGAATGAAGGAGGATATGAGTTTGTGGAGGTTGGCTTGCATGGTGGGGGTTTGGGTCGGTGGTGCTGGGGGGTTAGGTTGGGTGACAGAGGAAGGGGGGGGAGAGAGGGGGGGAGTCTTGTCCTCGTCCTCGTCCTCGTCCTCGCCTTCCTCATCAATTCCAAAGCCACTCGCCGAAGATTCGTCAGAATCCATGTACGCACGGGGAAATAAACACTGGTGAACCATGGTTAAGGTACCCTCCAGCATACTCTGCAGACGCCTTGGACGGACGGAGTCTGGGGAAGAGGACAGGGAGGAGAGGGAAGCGGAAAGCATGAGTATACTATTGATACTGTGAGATGAAATGCGCTCCAGGGAAGATGCGCCGAAACTTGAAGTGGAGAGGGTCTCCATTGCAAAGTCGTGCTGGTCGGTAGGCGAGAGGAAGGTGGAGACAAGCAAACGTAGAAGGACCGAACCGGAGAGCCACTCCGACGTGTAGGAGGGTTGGGAGAGGTGGGAAGTGGGTGGAGGGGAAGGAGGTGGAGGGGGAAGAGAAGGGGGGGCCATCAACTGGTCCAGCAGCTTGGGCGTGATTCGAAAGTGGATGTCTGACAATGCACTAGCAATAGAAGGGGCCACGATCTGGTATATTAGATCGGAGTTCTCGTCATCGCAACCATGGGAAGGGGGGGGGAGGGAATTGAAGCCAGACGAGAGAAAGGATGAGAAGGAGGTAGGGGTAGGAGACGAATACTCAATGTCGTTTTTGACACCTTCCAAAGTATCGTATATCTCATGGGTGAGGTTAATGTCATTCGCAAGCTCCACAAGTTGCTCCATAATGTGGTTTCAGAGGAGGCGTTGTGTTGAAAGTCTGTAAAACAGGTGATGTAAGGACAGTCGTTTTAGATTGTACCCATACGGTAAAGTACAAGCAACAGGATCAAAACAGGCGCAAGTTTAGGCGCGTGGAAGCAACACTTTCAATTTTCAGGAAAAAAATTAGTTTTGGTCACTCAAGCTCGTCAGTCATTGCAAACACTTTTAACATATTTTTATTGATTCAATAGCTGCTAAAAAAGATTAAATGAAACAAAAATATTATTAGAGAAAATTAATATTTCGATTGTAGTCAAAATCTAATCTCATTGTTTAATAACTTGTATATATAAAGTTGTATGATTGATAAATGCAAAATTGATCATTTAATACAAATGATTGAATTAAAAAAAAGTATTACTGCGCAAATTAAAACAGCGTTCGTGAATCTAAATCACAAAATTCAATTAATTAATTGATTAAAGTACATAAAAAATACTTCAGAAAAGACACAAAGCTTCTCTTCATATCGTATCTCCTTAAAAAACACAAAACCGTAAACTTCGAATATAAAACCGTGTTATAGAACGTTCCTCTTTGCCCATATAACCCCCCTACCCCCAAATGCCCTCGCCCAGGACCTTGGGCAACGACCCATCTTTATCGTCTCCGATACACCAAAAAAAAAACCCGTCTATATTACTCCCCTCTTCTAACTCTGCAAACACCTTACTTGCATTGGCCGCAGTGATTGGTCCTCCTACGCCTCCTGCCGAAATCAGCCCAACGATGATTTTGTTCATTTTTATCTTCTGTACTCCCAACTCCTTAAAATCCTCGTCGGTCGTAAAATCCACCGTCACCCCCTCCTCGACGAGTGATTTTATGTAGCTCGTCATGTAGTCTACTTGGGGGACACCGAGAACCGTCGTGTTGTAACTGGCGTGGCTCTTGGTCTCGTAGATCTGGATGCTCACAAAATCAAAAGCGTCAGGCTCCTTTGCAAGAGGGTATGAGTAGACGTTATGGCCGTGGTATGAGAAGGGGGGGTCGTCACCCCAGTCGTCGTCAGGATAAGTTAGGTTCACGTACTTGCTGAACGCCGTCGTTTGAATATCGAGATATGATTCAGGAGGGGCCATTGAGATAATATACCCACGGTCATGGAGGATTTTCGACAGGTCAGCCATCAGCTCAAGGCACTCCTTGCTGAAGTAGTTCCACTTCGCAGTGAGACTGTCGTTCCCTTCCAGATCCCAGTCCAATCCGTCAAAAAGCCCCCCTGAGAACACCTCGAAAGCTTCTGCATATTCCTCCGCAGTGTTACTCGTATCTGGGTGAGGAGCGTCCCACCCTCCTACAGAGATCAAGTGTTTGACCTTGTCCCTCCCATATCCCATACCGGCAAGCTGAGCGATCTTCCCCTCCACACAGGTATGGTTTGGTCCACCCGTCAAAACAGCATTGCCTTCCTCGTCTGAATCAAGGTTCGTTGCGAACCAGATAACAACATTCACCCCATTTTCAACCGCCGTGATTGTAGCGTTATCGCACTCAGACCACGATTGGTACGCGACGAGAATTTTATCAAATGGGACGTTGCTCTCGTCAACATTTGCCTCATGGGATGTAATCGTCTTGTGAGTGCCACGAACAGCATTTTCCTCATGGGATGTAATCGTCCCCAAAAATGATAGGAACAGAGCTATCAAAGTTTTTAAGGAGTAGTTACCACGCATCACAGGAGAAATGGCGCACGTTTATCAATTCTCCAGCAAACCCAAGATTGGAAGAAAAAAAGAGAGGTTAAAGACCAAATAAAGACGGTCGAAAACAACACACACACCCAATTCTCCCGATCTTAGCCCCATTATCTCCCCCCTGACGGCTCAAAACAACACGCACATCGGGCCTTCCCTTTTTCCTACCCCCCCCCCTCTCCCCCACGATGGACCATCACGTTTTGGAGCACTACTCCAAGGCAGGGGTCCCCAAAGGCCCGCTGAATGACTTCTTAGACTCAAAAACCTCCCCCTCATTCCGCTACATCCGTCTGAACCCACGTAAAAACACCAACGAAACGCTGTCATCCCTCGATTCGGCCTCGCCTGTTTCCTGGCTTCCCTCCTCCACCAACTTTTACGCAATCCCCAATAGAACAATTAACGTTCTCCAACCTTACATCGACGGATCGTTGTACGGAATGGACTGCTCCAGTGGTGCGGCTGTGGCGGCTCTTCGCCTCGAGACAGTCAACAACCCAGTTCGCGTTCTCGACCTTTGCTGTTGCCCTTGCGCGAAGCTTTGCATGATTGTGGACTCCCTCGAGCACCTCTCGGGATGCGAAGTCATCGGAGTCGACATTAGCGGGAACAGGCTCAACGTTGGAAAGAAGGTCGTGAGGAAGTACCTCAAGGGAGCGGCCTGTGATGTTAGTCTTTATCAGGCTGATGGGACCACATTTCCAGGCCCTGCTGATGATATTTCTGCCAGCCCAAGCCTCGTATTTGATAGCCGCGCAGAGGCCCAGGAGACGAACCAGCAGGAGAGGAAGAAAATGAACAAGAGCGCAAAGTCAAGGGAGGTGAGAGCGAAAGAGCGCAGCGACGAAATTTTACAATGCCTAGCTCACCGCAATCCTCCTTCGTTTATCGCACCCATTGCTCACAGAGGAAGCGTCTCGCCGAGCTCATGTCTTCCTCCCCTCCGTCCCCTGGCGAAAAATTCGACTTTGTCCTGATTGACGCAGAGTGCAGCACTGACGGGGCCCTGAATCAGGTCAAGCACAAGATAAAGGCGGGTAAAGACACCGCCACAGACTCGATCCGCGACAAGCTCTTGGAGGAGGAATCCCTAACGTCCCTCCAACTAAAGCTACTCTCCAACGGCTTCGCGAACCTGAAAGACGGAGGCTCCCTTGTCTACAGCACGTGTTCTCTATCCGAAAATCAAAACGAAAACGTAGTGAGAGCCTTCCTCTCATCTCACCCAGACGCCTACATCGCAAACGTTGACTTCGAGGCCTCCACCCCCCCCCCCTCAATACCAGGGTCTCTCCCTGGAACGCTGCGATTCCAACCAACCCTTGGCCCTACTACTCAAGAATCCTTTTCTGGGTCCGGTTTCTTCCTCTGCAAGATTACCAAAGGTCGTCAGAAAAGTAACGAAAAATGCTCCGCCTTTGCATAAACGAAAGAACTATCTTACTTCTCACTTACGATAGCTCGATAACCTTTCCACTGGCACTCCTGAAGCACCTGTCACTGATCCCTGCGACCTCATCGCTATCCTTCACGACGGCAAGGTCCGCGATGAGAACTCTCCCGGCCACCCCCCTGAGCTCCTCGCTCCACCGGAGGAACGCAAACAAATTCTTGGCCGCCTCTTTGACAATCCCCTTCTTGCTCAGGTCCTTGTAGCCCACGACACCCTGGGAACCCTCGCCAAGACCGCATCTCGCCAGCGCACCGTTAAAATCTATAACCACGCAAGCCCCACCAGTGGCCCCCTCGACGTCGAGCTCCTGGACTTTGTGCTTGAGCCTATCGAGCTCGTTGTTGGTCTTCAACTTGTTCGGTCTGACCAAAAAGCAATCCATCCCATCGGGAGCGTAGTGGGTGAGGAGCTGGCCTGGGGCTATGTGACCCTCCCCATTGACGACCTCCGTATTCTCAATCTTCCTCCTCTTTTTAATTACCCTTCCATCCCCGTCCTCCTCCCCCTCCCCCTTCATCTCCTCGTGGGTGTTCACGACCACAACCTTCCATTCTATAACCTTCTGGAAAACCCCCTCCCCCTGCCCCCTCCCGCTAACCCCTTTCATGACCTCCTCTAGTTCCCTCTGAGTAATGGCCCCCCTCCTAAGCACTATGACCTCCCTTGTCTCATCATTTATCTTCACCACAGTGCTCTCGATCCCGATCTCGCACGTGGGCACCGCGAAGAGCTCCCTCTTGTCCTCCCCGTTCATCACGGCGATGTCGGACATCCCCAAATCATTCATTACGTGGGCCGCCTTGGTCGGCGAAACATGGCCGAACCGGTTCGCAGAGGGAGCAGCCACGGGGACGCCGCAGGCTGCCAAGATCCTCTGCGCGAGGGGGTGCGAGGGGCACCGCACGCCCACGAAGCCGGTACCAGCGCTGACCTTCAAGGGGATGTGCTTCTTGGCCTTTGCAACTATAGTCAAGGCTCCAGGCCAAAACACCTCAGTCAAGCGCTCGAAAACGGCCCTCCCCTCACTTATCTCCTCGCCGGCAGCACCCTCAGCGAACTCGACGCATTTGAGGGCCGAAGCTGCATCAGGAATGTGAATTATCAAGGGGTCCGTCATTGGCCTCCCCTTGCAAGTAAAGATGGAAACCACGGCACTCTCAATCAGGGCATTCGCACCAAGGCCGTAGACAGTCTCGGTAGGGAAAGCAAGGAGCTTCCCACTCCTGAGCCTCTCCGAAGCCTCTTCAACCCCAGCAACCGTAGGGGGAAGAAGCTTGGCCCTCATCCCCTTTGCTGCAAAGCTTGTCTTGGGCGTGCAAGACTGAAGAGTTGAAGGGGTTGTCGCAGTGACTGCACCCGTAGGGGTGCCAATGGCCATTGGTGAGCATGGACCCCCCCCCATCGCCGCCGTAGCCGCAGCTCCCTGCCATGTTTTCTCCACAGATAATGCTTCTCCGTTTCCATTTGGTCTTACTTTTGGTGAGTGCGTCCTCTGCACCAGTGATCGTCGCGGAGCGTTCAGTGCCACCTTACTCGACAGTGAGCTTGATATGGTGATAGGTCTCGATGTACCCTCCATAATGTTTTTTTCGAAGAAAGGAATGGCTGTCCCCTTGTTCCAGATTTGTTCCTGGTTGTTTCAGTGGTGCTCAAACTTTTCCTCCCCTTCCCCCCCCTTCCCCCCCCCTATGCTCATTAAAAACGAAGAAAATATAACGCCATATCACAGTCTGATGTCCACCACCGGTTAAAAACGCACAAATGCCTACCACCGCCCCGAAGATCCTTTCAAAACATACTTTAAATCCCTACAATTCCTCCAAAATTCAACCCTTCGCGCCCAAAATTCCGTTGATCCTGTCGCTGTCACTTTCTTATCGCTGACTAAAAAAAAAGCTACAATTACAATCCGTCTTGTCTCCCTGAACCCCCAATTCCCCACCCCAATCCCCCCCCCTTCCTCCCAAAAACCAAACTCCCCAACATAACCCATTTCCCTTCCCTTGACCTTTGAGGAATTGTCCCCAAGACTAGGAAACTACACGAAAGTCTTGCAGACTGAACGATATACCCTCAACTCAGAATCCTCAGCTCGGACACCGTAAATTCCCCCTTCCCCATCCCTAACCCCCCCCCCCCTTGGCTGAACCTCCTGCCCGAGCAAAAGCCAATTTAGGGGTATATGGACGCGCTCCACTTGGGAGCCGCCTTGGTGGCGTGTCCCGCGGGATTCCTAGCTAGTTTAATTTGTATAATAGTATCGTGGTCTTTGGGGAGGATGAAATATTCAAAACCTTCCCGAACCCTTCGGGTTGCAATGCCCCGCTGTCTAACCCTAGGCGGCTTTGTAATATTTACCCTAATAGCGCAAATGACGAATGCCCTGCCCGGCTTCGACACGAGCTCTCATTATAACCTGGAGCACAAAGTGAGGCTCAAGTCAGATACCCCCATCCCTGATAGTGGCACGCTGACCTTGCCAATAACTGTGTCTCCCGAGCCCATTGCTATCCAGGCCGATGGTCCGCCAAAGATCGTCAAGGTTGATTCCACAAAGCCGGACCTGCAGTACGGTGTCGGGGAGGAGATCCTCATTGATGTAACCTTCACGTCTCCCGTGGATGTTGCTGGGGCCCCCACCCTGCAGATGGAGACGGGCTGCAAGTCGGCGGCGTGCAGGGTCAAGGAGGTGCAGTCCTTCACCTGCCTGGCGGACGAGGGCAAATTTTCCCTCACTTTCCGGAAGACTGCTGCTGACAATGATTACCAACAGCAGGTGAGAATGGGCGAGGAGTGGAAAGAGCGGAGCGGGGAGGAGAGCGAGGAGGAGCGCAGCGAAAACTCTCGACGTACTACGCACGACGCACGACGCACGACGCACGACGCACGACGCACGACGCTCGACGCACGACGCTCGACGCTGGACACGCGCACCGACACGCAGTTTGAAGCTAATGCCGTCACTTTGCTCTTCCCCACGCTCGCTTGTCGCAGCATGTTTTAAATATACCAACGACTGCGGACCAGGAGTACCTGAAGCAGGTCCTCGAGCAGCTTGACGGCATCAACAAGGTGACGGTGTTTTATGACGACACCGATGACCGAGATTACTCCTATGGTCGAAGGGTCTGTACCTCTGAGGTGAGTCCAGTTTCTTGAGCTCTGCCATCCCCCCCTCCACCCCCATCTAACTCCCTCGACTACTGCAGGGCAACCTCGTCAGAATAACGTTTGACGATGTCGATTCCACCGTCGGGGTCGACGGCGACATCCCTGAGCTTACCTTCGACCCCATAAATGCTCCCCTCGATCCCCGGACTTACATGAACCTTGGAGACGGGTCGTTCTTACGAGCACAGCTGTCAGGAAACACGGTATCGCTGTCTTCGACGGCGACAGAGACCACAAAGGTGAGCCAATTGGAGGAGTTTAGAATCGAACCAGCTTCCAGATCCCATCCCATCCTAAACCAGAACTAACCCCCCCTCTACCCCCCCCCTCTACCCCTCCCTCCCCAAGGGTGTAAATTATTCCAACCGATACGCTGCTTACGTTTCGGGCTCTGGGACCGACACCATTACGTTCAAGTACACCGTACAGGCAGGGGACTCCTCTCCTGATCTCGAGGCGCTTTCTATCCATACAAGTTCGACCTCCTCTATACACAAGGCCGGCAGCACCACAATCGAGGCAGACACCGCAAATTTCCCGACAAATAACGAGCGTTACCGCTATATTTCAGCGAGGGGATCGTCGCTGTCTTTCAACCGGGCTATCAGTATCGACACATCCACCCCCACAGTGATACGGGTAGAGCCCACGACGTACAGTACCCCCAACACTTATGGAGTTGCAGAGGTGATTTACTTGTCGGCTGTCTTTTCCCACAACGTCACTCTTTACCACACGACGCCTGGAGCGCCTCATGTCGCAACAACTCCCTACATCATCCTCGAGACTGGCGCTCAAAACAGGCAGGCCCTCTATCACTCATCGTCGACGAAAGGGAACGTCCTCATCTTCAAGTACACTGTTCAGCCTGGAGATTCCACGGCAGATCTCGATTACGCCTCGACCAGTGCTCTCATCATACCTGCGACTGCCTACATTCGGCGAACCTCAACGACACCGACAACGGACATCGACCCCACCCTTGCCACCCCCGGCGACACGAACTCCCTCGGGGACAAGGGCGCCCTTTCCATTGATACTACTACGCCCAAGATCGATCGTCTGACAGCCTCAACCAGCTTGAACCCTTCCTCATACTTGGACGGGACCACTGCCCTTGCCGCGGGAGATGAGGTATATCTAGAGGCAAAGTACAACTTCCCCGTTTCAGTCGTTGGGGAGCCCCGCCTTTACGTCTACACCGGAGCGACGACCCCCGTTGCCCAGGAGACTATTGTGGCTGTCCCCGAAAACTTCGATTACCAGTACGACCCAAAGCTTGTCAAGACCGGCCAGACCCTGGGAATCAACCTGCAGTTCAGTCTCATGAATACCTTGGCTGCCGCTGAGACGGTAGAGTTTTTCCTTCCTGACTTTGGGGCAGCTGTGCCTGACATTGGCAATCTCACCATGGTCGCGAGGCACCCTGTGACCTACAAGCAGCTACCGATATCTGGCAGCTGGGATGCCACAAACAAGAAGATTGTCTTGACTGCAAAGAAGTCAATTACTTCGGCTTTGTCACCTCTATCGCCCGCCGATGCTTTGTTCCCCTCTGGGATCACAGGTGAGAACAGGCAAAGGGCAAAATAGTTCAGGGACTCCGAAGTTGTGAGCGTCGAAAGGCACCTTCATGCGAACCCCACTAACGCAACCTCTTGGTCGTCCCTTCGTTTCACACTATGTTCCTCGTCTCTCTCGTCGCAGTTTTTGTCAACATTAGACCCTCAAATGGTATCACAGCCCCGTCTACTGGTGTCAGGCGGGGAACAACTGGAGAAAGTGGGATCTACCTCACTACTGCATCCGCAGCGGGCTCTGTGACCGCACCGCCAACCGACTACGTGTATCCCGAGGTCAAAACGGGAGTCGGTATTGCCGAGGCATCCATTAATTCTTTCACTCCAGCCCTTGCTGGCGCAGCCACTCGTATGGTTCTCAACTTCACCAACGTTAGCCCACTGACAACTGCTTCTGGTGCCACCGTCAAGGTTGAGTTTCCCGGTTTCACGTCCGACACGGCTCTGGGAACTCTGCAGGTGAGAAAGAATGGCCAAGAAGCTCAAAGAGCACAGGGAGATATTGATTCTCACGTCAAAAGCCTATTTATTCGTGTCTCCGTTCTTTGACTTCACCCCGACTACCCAAATGTATCTATCCTAACGCCTGTTAACGCAACCCTTCTTTCCACGTTTCGCTTTGCTCGTCGCAGGTTTCCTCATTGGCAAAGCCTCTAGCTTTCTCGATAACCTCGTCGTTCTCCAGTACACCGACCATCACTCTTACTGCTATTTCAGACATTGATGCCATGACTCCGCATGTGCTCCAAATTCAGGGGCTTGGGCTGCCAGCTGCAGGTGTAGCTCCCAATATCGCATCGCTCATCAAAATCGGAACAAATCAAAACAACGAGGCTACGTCGCTCGTGCGCACCGTTCCGTCAGTCGGTCTCATGACGAACTTGCAGTTCAACTACGGCCCTTCGCCGGTTCTGGGTGTGACCAACCCCGTGTATGTCACCGGTACTCTGACCTCCGGAGGACTTGCTGTAGGAGACACTTTGGTTTTTCAGACCTCCTCATCCATCACAACCACTTCTGGCTCAGCTGTCACCCTCGCGGTTTACGACAGCGACAGCGCGGGATCAGTCTCTACCATCTGGACCGGGGCATTTGATCCCGCCACGGAAATTTTCACCTTCACTGTTTTAAGTGCGCTTTCCGCCCCATCCGTTTCCATTTCGATCTACGTACCATCCTCCAACGTCCAACTGCCCTCGACACCGATTCTGGCATCATCTGCCTCTGACAATGTCAAGTTGACTGTCAACTCGGCTCTCTCCTCAATAGAAGAATACACCCTCCCGGTCGCGGAAAGGGCGAGCATCGGCAGGTTCGGCGACAGTTACCCTATAATGGAGTACTGGCCAAAGTATCTCGGATCCTCCATTGACTACTTCTTGAATTTCACCTGCAAGTTCGACAACGATTTGGACGGCAACGATTTCGTATACTTCATTCTCCCGAACTTCAACGGGAACGCATTTGCAGATGCGATCGCGAACTCGACCGCAAGGGCAAGGAACGCTGGAGCTCTACAGCACAACGCTACCGATTCCTACCGTCTCTGGTGGAAACAACCTGAGACAGTGACATCTGGTGGGATCTCCTATACCTGCGACGCTGCATCCACGCTCTGCCTCAAGGTGAAGGTAACCAATCGAATCCCTGCTCGAACGGAATTCACCATTCCCATCAACAAGGCCCTTGGTATGAGTCTTCCGTCCATTGGTGTGCCCGACCTTCCTGAATTCCACGGCATCAAGTCATTCGCCAAGATTTCATCCGGAAACGTCGAGACTGCCGCCTCTGTCAGCAACGGAGATTGCAGTGGCTTCTGTCACCTCGCAATTTCATTCGGATCCGGCTACACCAACAGTGCTAGCGCGATTACTGTCACCTTCAAAATCGCGAAGGCTATCGCACTTGGGAATGAGTTCGAAATTACCCTTCCTTCCTTTACCGGCGCCAACGTGGACGATCTAACCCTTACCACGTCCAGAGGTGGTATTGAGGACACGACAAACGTATTCAAGGGCTTCTGGACCCTTGGAAATAACAAGGTGAACCTGATCGCGAAAGAGACTATTGCTGCCTTTACCACCGTTCAAATCGAAATTGGTGCCGGACAGATCACTATGCCGAATGCAGACCTCACTGGAGTATGTGCAACTGACGGGATCGCGATGACGACAAACGCGACCGTTTATGAAACTGCCTCAACGAGGGCATCTTCAAGTTCTCTCACGGGCTACTTCCACAGTTGTGAGGCGGTCCTCCGTCCTGTCAGTTTCTCCTCTTCGAGCATCGTCCTCAATCCAGTCGTCCCCAACGAAGTGACGGATGTGACTCTGACCTTCACTTTGGCCGATCTTGCCCTCACGACGTCGGACCAGGTTGTTGTCACAGTGCCTCACCAACTTACTTGGAAGCAGACAATTAAGACGAATTTGACGCTTACGGGTTCCCACGCAGCTGCGTTCACTGGTGCCATGGACACAACATTAAGCGGCAAATCTACCATCACTCTTTCTCCTCTTTCGGGTATCTCGGCAAACACGGCAATCAGCGTCACTCTTCCTGCCAATAAGAACCACATCATCGTGCCCTCTGGTGGAATTTACGATGACCCTTCAACATTCCAGATTAACGTCATCACAGCGTCTCGCGTTCACTCCCACGGTCCGTTTTCCTTCACCTCCTCGACCGTAGTATCTGCTGTTGCCAATACCGAGATCACAAGTTACACAGTCAACAATGTGGCTGACCGGGGGGGCGCTGTAGGGACGTACATCGACTCGATTGAGTTGGGCTTTGAACTCTCCAACACAGCCCTCACCGCCAATTCTGATGTGTTCATCACACTTCCTGGTTTCACATATTCCGTCGGAACAAATCCAGGTAAGAATGGGTCACCTTCTTCAGGAAAACTATCCAAACATGCTAACACACAAATGACGCAACCACAACTAATTTCGTTTACTCGCTTCCCTCATCACGTTCATCGCAGTTGTCACCTGCTTGAGCAGCCCCTGCTATGCCATGGACGGTACATGGGACACTGTCACATCCAAGCTTCGCCTTCGCAGCCAAGGCGCAATCCCTTACAACATTGGCCAGATGAAATACAGTGTCGCTTTTGCCTCTCCAGGGATCATGCCTCCAAGCGCTGGGTTGCCGACCAACTCTGAGGAATTAAAAATTTCCCTCGCCATGAGTGGCTCCACATACCCAGACTTGGCAGATACTACCATTATGAGCTCGCCCTGCATCGGCATATGCAGTGTGCACGTTGGGTACGACGTTCCGCGGGAGGGACAGGTTGCCCAATTCAATTTGGACATCACCACCGCAAACCGGCTGTCCCCAGGCGATGAGTTGAACATGAACTTGACACAAATTGTCCAGGGGGCTTACGATGGATCCGTTGAATTGACAGGTACCCACGCATCTTATTTCACCGGGAGGTTTACTGGAACGTCTAATGGGATGTACCCAACAGGAACAGGCATCTTCATCTTGAAGTGCACTTCGAGCGTGCCCACGAGGGACGCGAAGATTTCAATTGCAAGGTCCAATGGGCTTAAGATTTTCTCAATGGGTATTCCAAGCGGGTTTAAGTTCAATGTCAATGCCTCTGACGCCACGAACAAGACAACCATTGGACCAGTAACGACGACCCAAGCCCCTACCTCAGCTCAGGCTATTGGTCGGGTGCTCGAGTCCAAAATTTTATACGATGTCGACTTCATTTCGCACTACACTGACCTGCGCAATAATTTTGGCGGCTCTCTCTCACTTGCTGGTAAGCCAACCGCTATACAATTGGTGTGTGCCTTCAGTTCTGACTTGAAGAGCGGAGAGCAGATTCAGCTTTACCTTCCGGGTTTTACATCTTCTCAGAGTGTGCTTAACCTCAAGGACAACTTAGACAGCAAGCAATTCGGTAATTTGATCGACGATTCCGAGCATTTTGATGCCGCCTGGAGCGCAACTTCTTCTATCATAACCTTCACCCTGAAGCATTCCTCCAACGATGTCATCGTAAGCGACTACCGCCGACCTACAATTGATAGGATGACAAGGATCAATATTACAGTTGTCGACGGGCAAGTGAACCTTCCATCAGGTGGCTTGAATCGGAACAGTAGCCAAATCTACCTCTCCACCAACGCGGTCGATGGGCCAGTGGCTGCGACCGCGATTGTTGATTCTCCTGCGATTGGGGCTGTTCTTTATAGCCACCTATCGTGTTATAGGGGGGCCAACGCGACCAAGGGCGGTCAACTTCACAAGGATTCAGTTGGGGATTTCATCTCTCCGGGCGACGAGGCTGGAATCAAATTTCAAGTCACCCTGAACGAGAAGCTAGAACAAAACGACGTCCTGTACCTGAAACTCCCCGGCTTTACTTCAGCGGCAGACATCGCCAGTGTAGCGATGGACACTTATCAAACGACCGCGAGCAATTTCTTCAAAGGCAACGAGTGCTCGAACTGTTGGTCTGCTAGTTGGGACTTGTCTGAGGAGTTGCTGACAATGACTTGTGCTCAAGCGGGTGGTTGCGATTCAAGCCTCACCCAACCCATAACCTTCGACGTCAAGGAGTCAAACATGATCAAGACTCCCACCAATGGATTCCTTGCCGGAGTCCCTTACGACGCTTCCAAGGAGTTTTATCTGTATTCCAAGAGTACTGTCGTCCCCATCCCACCGACGACGATAACCAATGTCCAAGGTGTCGGCTTTGACAACGTTCACGTCACACTTCTCCCTCAGACATTTCTAGCAGCCGGGGAAGTTGCGTACCTGGACTTCAGCTTCAAGCTTGCAAGCAACATGATCCTTTACCCAGGGGACAACATAACTTGCTCACTGAGTGGATTCGCACGGGACGACTCCACCAACGAGAGGTTGCCTCTCCATTTAGATACCACCGACAGCTTCAATCACGCTTGGTTTGACGACGCTGCTGACAAACTCGTTGTCAGACTGAACGGCACCCTTTCTCACGGGACCACGGCACGCTTCAAGATCGGTGGTTTGAAGGTCCCAACAGGTGGTATTGACGTCGCTCAGTCTCACACCTTCTCTTGTGGTGCTAAGGCCTCAGAGACCGTCCACCAATCTCTGAGCACCAACACGTTTGACTTCTCCACCCCTGTATCTTCCTTCACGACCGTCGGCTATATGCACAGTAGTTCGCTGTCGTTCTCGCCGAGAATCTCCGGGAAGGACACGACCATGACCTTTGTTGTCAACCTCAACTCCGTTGTTGCTGTAGGAGAGGATCTCGTCTTAATGCTCCCCGACTTCACTCTATCCTCGACTGGAGTCGCACTTGCAGTCACATCGAGTGGCTTCACGGTTTCTAGCTCCTTGTCGCTTGGCGGGGTGCTAACACTGAGATTTGATGCGACCACTGCAATTACCTCTCAGAATACACCCATAACGATTGTGGTAACTGGAGTTGCACTCCCTGCCAAGGGAGTTAACGAGGATTCATTGCAAATTACCTTCAAGTCAGAGACGGTTAAGGGAGTCATCAGCATGCCCACCCCAGTCAGCTCAACAAATGGAGTGAACACGTTCCAAAATCAAGAGGTCTCGTTCTTCCCTGCTGACACCTCGACGGCCATCACCGTCGGTGGGGACAAGCGTCGCTTCAAAATGCTCGATACCGACAGACTTTTTGACCCTCAAGGTTATGTTAATAAAACCGTTCTTATAGGGTCTGAGTATTTCTTTGTGGAGAAGATTGAAGGAGACACTCTCATCGCAACTACGGCATGGACTGGAGCTGAAGTTGTTGGAAGTACTCCCTCCACCTACCTGTACTATCCTGGATACCGTCCAGCCCCCTACTATAGCGGTTCCGCCTCAGAGAGCATCATCTTCAAGTACATTGTTCAGGAGGGTGACGTCGCAAGTGACATGAGAATGCATAATGTGAGCGATGTAGACCTGTGGCAGGGGTCTCATATCAAGAGAACATCCACGACCCCTACTACAGTTGCCAACACAGCGCTTCCAAGAGTGTGGTCAAGATTATCTGTTTACTCTAATTCCGAGATAAAGATTGACACGACCCAGCCGCACATCCTGGACGTGAACTCCACAAAGAGGGACGGCAACTATGGTATCGTTGGGGAGCAGATTGACGTTCTGGTCATATTTTCCCACCCTGTGAGCGTCTACAGGCCAGAGGCTGTTTCGATAAGTGTCCCAGCCATCGAGCTCAACGTAGATTCTTCTGATAACTTGCCGCGCTATGCTTACTATTCATCTGGGAACAATACCGCAAAACTCACCTTTGTCTATACCATCCAGGATGGCGACAACGTCGACGACCTCGGCTATAAGCACCACAAACAGGACCTTTACAGCACTGGTACTGTTGACGGCTTGTCAGCCATCACGACAGTGATTGGAGCCAACAGGGGCTACATTTACAGGAGAGCCACAAATTTGATCCAGCCCGCTAATGTGTCCTTGCCAAACCCTGGCTTTGGAAGGAGCATGGGTTACAAAAAGGGTATCAATGTGAACACCACCATCAGCAGTAACCGCCACGGGAATGACGACCCTTGGATGAGTGGCAAATTCGCGAGGGTTGTGTCTGTTAGCAGCATCACCGAGAATGGGCGTTATGCAGCCGGGCACATGATCGACTTGCTTGTCACCTTCAATGAGAACGTCACAGTCGATACCAGGGGAGGGAGGCCTTACATTGCCATGGAGGTCGGAACTGGGTCGACCCTGCGCAAGGCGGAGTACGTAGACTACAAGACGGACACAAATTACTACAACCATTCCCTCGTATTCAGGTACACTGTCCAGGCAGGTGACACATCTGGAGACCTTAACTTCAAGTGCACGTGTTTGGACTTCTGTATGACCACTTACATCGAGAAGGTGAGAATGATTGGTTAACAAGCAAATCGACGAGCTTTTAGAGTGCCAGCACCGTGGGACAACCACATACCTTATTGCTAACCTCCTTCCTTCTTTGCAACCCTCCTCCCCCGCTCTTCACTTCTCTCATCGCAGAATGGTGGAAGGATTATCAACGACTTCAAGAACGAGATCGATTACACTCTACCATCGCCTTCAGTCCCGACGAACGAGCATCTTGCAAAGAACAGAGACATTATTGTGGATACTTCTTCGCCAACAATCACCTCCATGAGCTCGAAGAAGTTGGACGGGACTTACGGTGTTGGTGAATCCATCCAGATAAATCTTTCATTTGATAAACTTGTAGCTGTCAGTGGGTATCCTAGCCTGTCTGTCGGGACTGAGAACGGGTGCCACGCTTACTACAAGAGCGGAAACGGCACAAGTGTTTTGACCTTCGAGTATCTTGTGGAGTCAAAGGACTCCTACTCAATGTCTGACCTCTCCCACTCTGGTAGGACCTCTTCGCTAGATCCCAACGGCGGTTGGATTAGAGCGGCCTCCCACAACCCCACGACGGACGCTACCCTTTCTCTACCTATATCGGGGCAACCAAAGTCTTTAGGCTACGAGAAGAATATTGTTGTGGATACAACTCCAGCGACAATTGTGGGCGCATCTATTACCAAAGAAACATCAGCTGGTTCAAAGACTTCCTTTTTACCGTCCTACCAGACAATTGATGTCGAGGTCATCAATCAAAATGTCACATACGGGGCCTGGAAGATCAAGTACAACAACCTCGAGACGGGTTGCGTGCAGTGGAACGCCACTGGAGAGAGTGTGAAAGATGCACTCAAGGCAACTAACTTGTTAGATGTTCATGTATATCATATCGACTACGGGGCCAACGACCTTGGATGGTCTCCTCCGTACTTCCGCCGCTATATGGTTGAGTTCCTTGTCCCTTACACGGGTGTGTCAGAAATATCCGTGAGTACAGAAGGGTGCGAAGCCTACGGATGCCAAAACAAGACCTACAAGGGAGATTGCCCTACTGTCAACATTCCTGTTATAACTGTGAACCGGGATATAAAGGTATACCCTGGGGTTTTTGATGTCAAGGTGCAGTTCAGCCATAGGGTCCAAACTTCTGGCACGCCGTTCTTGACGTTTGAGACTGGGAACCATGATGCGATTGCAAAGTACGCCCCTGCCTCTACCCAGTACTTTGATGTTGGCGTTTATGGAAGTAGCACGCTCAGCAAGGGCCAGTTCCAGCTTAGTTACGGCAAGTACAAGACTGATTGTATTGACTATGATGCCGCGATGACTGTTGCACAAGGGAGCGTCAAGAATAGGTTGCTAGAGATTCCCCAGGTTGCTGCTATAGGCGTGAAGAGTGTCTACAAGGAGATAAGAGGTAACGGGTACAGGTACACGGTGAACTTTTATCCGAGTGCTATGCTAAAGCAACTCGAGGCCGTTGAGTACACAAGCACAGGGAATGGTGTTTGCCGCCCCCTTGTCCCTTCCGACGCTACTGTTCAGATTCCTTCCACCGAGGATATGACCTTTAGGTATGTCATGACAAGGGGCAGCAGGCTTGTTCTGAGGGCCAAGAATCAGGTCAACAAAAATGTAGCAAGAGCAATTACCGTGCCCTCCTCTTACGGCGTCACGGCTCCGAGGGATGGGCTTTCGAACGACGTTGACCTATCGTGGAAGCAGGTGGGCTTCTCCTCGCTCAACAGCAATTTCAACATGTTGCAAGTCACCAAGTTTGACACCATTACTACCGAGATGGGAAGTTTCCAGAGGACTTCCGTGTCATTCTCGCCCAATAAAATGGAGACCAACGTCGAGATCATGGGGTCGTTTGCGTACTCTGGGGACATTCAAATTGGAGAGAACGTTGTGTTCAAGCTACCAGGGTTTAACTGTTCCTGCATCCCTAAAGCAGGAACTCAGCTCGGGTGCACCTTTCACAACCGTGCCGGTTCTCCAGGTGGCGGCCCAATATTAGATGCGGACATTGCAGCCAAATTTACTGTCACATGGCGCCACTACCACAGCGAGCTTAATCTTGAGGCCAAGCAGAAGATTTTGGCGGGTGAGCAGATTGTGTTTACTCTCCCAAAGAAGGCAAATTTCACCAGCCCTACTTCTGCGGTGCATGCCAATTCTGGGGTCTTCACGATTTCCACAGATGCCACTCACGGACCTGTTACCGATTTCCCAATCCAAAATTCTGAAGGCATCGGGTTTAGTCACTCTCAAGTCATCTTCCTTAATCCCCACCCTGGGCAGGAAACTGACCTCGTCTTCACCTTCACCCCCACCGACAAGATTGACGTTGGAGCCACTATTACCTGGACAATCACTGGTGAATTGCCTTATAGTACTTGTGCGAACTCGAATGATATTCCTCTGGAATGGGCCCCTATTGACTTTGCTGACAATGACCTGGGCGCTCTCACTATTGGATTCGACAATGATTACTTCTCATCGAATCCTGTTACCATCTCTTACGATGGCGTTGGTGTTGCGACCATTAAAGTGAAAACTAGCCGTGTCCTATACGCTCGCGACCACATCATACGGATCACGAAATCACCCAACAAGTGCTCCTTCAAAGTTCCGAAGGCTGGGTTCTACAAATCTACGAATCCCATAAAAATCACGCTAAACCCAAAGGACCAGACGTTTTGGCACATTTACAGCAACGTCACAGAAACTGAAGTTGCAACCTACCCCAACAACATTGGAGGCTTTGATATGACAGCCAGCTCTGTTTCATTTTCCAATCCTGTTGCTTCGGAAGTCTCAGCGTTCACCTTTGTGTTGAAGCCCACTATGGCCCTCAACAGGGATGATACAATTGTTTTCACCATGCCTGATAGCGAAGGCATCACCATCCCAAAAGGGTCATGCGACATTTCAGGAGGTTCTGCAGCCAATTTTGACTGTGACTATGACGATTTGTCTGGCGCCCTGACCCTCACTGCAAAGGACAATCTTCCCATTGCGACGCACAGCGTCACGGTCGACGCTACGAACCGAATTAGGATTCCTGACTCGGGCTTCATACCGTTGGTCATGGGCGATGTCACTCTCACGTGTAATTGTGCCAACGGACAGATTGACGCCACTCCAGTGGTTGATTTGTTCGGAGTTAAGTGGCCGACTGTGAGCGCCCATTTTGAGTCAAAAATTCTTTTCAGCGCAAGGAAGGTGACGGAGCCCACAGACATTTATCTGGAGTTTGCCTCGAGGGCGAAGATACTTTCTGGGGATCATATCTCTATTTACCTGCCTGGCTTTACCTGTCCTCAGGTCAACAACACGCTGAAGACATTGGAATCAAGCTTCTCTAGCATGAATGCCACTTGGGTGCCAACGTCAGAGCGCCTTGTTCTAAGTATCGTAGAAATAGATACAGTCGACCCTCATGTGAAGCAAGTGAACATGGGAAAAACTTACAACTACTGGAACACGACGATTCTTGCTGTCAACAACTGCAAGATGCCTCCTTCTGGTTTCTACATGAATACAGACATTTTCAAGTACTGGACCTACAGCTCTATCGACCAGCAAAATTCCATTCCTCAGTGGACGGAGTTCACAGGCACCAGCGGAATCGATTTCTTGTCTAGCAGGATGAGTTTTACCCCTGGGGTCATTTCACCTACAGTGTATAACCAGATTAACCTTGTTTTCTCACTTTCTCAGAAGCTCAATACAAAGGAGGAGATTACTGTCCTGCTCCCTGGCTTTAGCAGCACAGAGAGCGTTATCACTTTGAGCGGACCCGATGCAAGCAAGTATACAGCAACTTGGGACAGCATCACCACGAAGCTAGTTCTCACCCCTACCGCTACCATTGTGCCGGTGATCCAGACTGTCTACGTTGGGGTCGAGAACAAGTTCCTCCTCCCAGCAGCTGGAGTTGTGCGGGACAGTGCTGCATTTAAGTTGTCTCTTGAAAGTTACTCCAGTCAGTCGATCTTCTCTGAAATGGGAGTCATCACAAGCTACCCCATTCGCTTCACGCAAGCCGTCGGCAACTTCGTCCAGTCTGCAATTGTTTTCTCCAACATGAAGGCAGGAGAAATATCAGACGTCGAGATCACCTTTGAGCTAACCGGAGAGATCGCCGTTGGGGAGGAGGTGGTCCTCAAGCTGACCACGATGGATAATACAGTCGATCTCACTCAGCCAATGGAAATAATTGACATGGGCACAAATGTAGTTTCCACCGAGTGGAATGGGAAGTACAACGCCAAATCCAATACAATTACCTTACGGGCAATGGCAGTCATTGCTGCGAACACGGTTGTTCAGGTCAAGGCGAGTCAAGCTAATCAGCTTATTGTCCCTAAGAATGGCACCCACCTCAACGACCCTTCTTGGGTCATATCCACCAATGCTGTGGGCGCTCCTGTGGTTACTCCAGTCGCCATCAAGAGCTCTCCTGCAATTGGCGCTATCTTGCATGGTTCGCTGAGCTTTCCTGGAAGTGATGTTGGAGGCAACGTCAATTTGGTTTTGAGCATGGTAACTTCGAAAGCGCTCCAGGCCGGAGATACTATTGATATTTTCTTGAACAACTTCAGGTCAACTGGGGACATTGCATCACTCGCAACCATTTCTGTGCACGCTTCCAAGTTCAGCGCATCCTACACTCATAGCACTAAGAAACTCAGGTTTACTGTCACCACGTCCTTCACTGATAGCAATATGTTTTTCATTGGAGTGGCTACCACTGCGAGCATACAATTTCCTGAGTATTCTATCCAAGACGGCACTAGTAGCGGGATTACTGCGACCATAACTTCTACTGTCTGCCCAGTATCTACTGCAATTGCTCTCAATGTGGGCTCTGGAATCGGCTTTAGGACCGCAAGCCTGACTTACACCTCGGCGCCCGTGGCTGCTGGCGAGACGACGGGGGTAGCGTTGGCCTTCAAGCTTTCGGGGCAACTCTTGTACGGAGAGAAAATTTATCTCCAGCTCAAGGATTTCACCGCAGCTTCTGCCACAGTTGCTTCCGTGGCCACTACATCATCTACCGGTCATGTTTTCACTGGCTCTATCGCAAACTCTAATAACGTCACACTGACGTATAATGGAGCGACAGTTGCAGCAGGGAGCGACATACAAGTTGAAATCACTGCGGCCAACGGACTAAAACTTCCTATTGCTGGGCTCAAGGCTAATGACCCCGGGTTACTTATTTGGACTGACGCGGCCGATCTTGGATACAATGGTTTCTATCTCCCTGCTGGAGGGAATCAGGGTGGGAATGAGGTCAATGTGCTGAGCATTCCTCAGTCGCCTGCCGTAGGGAGCTTTTCGTCAACATCGGTGACCTACACGAATAGTGCAGGCGGCTCGACGTTGGTGCCCGGCGGGGTGGTGGCAGTGAATGTGCAGTTCACTTCGTCGGTAGCTTTGGTATCTGGAGATGCTGTCTTCTTGAAGCTCGACGGATTCGGGGGCGATGATATAGCAGATGCAGATCTTCACTCATCAGATAGCTCCAACTTTTATGCCCTTTGGACCGAGTGTACTGGCACACTGGCTTTAGTTGCCAAGACTACTCTAGCCGCTGGAGCACACAACATTGACGTCCTTGCATCAAACAGTATCAGGCTCCCAGAGCAGGGAATGGCCCTCAACGATGCTCGGGTCAAAATTTGGAGTAATGCTACTGCAGGAAACGTTGCGATGGTCTCAGTTGCTTCTTCAACTGCGGTTGGGACGCTCCTTAGGTCTAGTCTTGAGTTTGCTCCAACCATGGGTGCCACTAACTCCAACACCCAACATGTTGACAAGGCCGTCGATTTGGTGTTTAAGTTTGCTTTGAGCGGTGACATGGCATCAGGAGAGTACGTGAAGTGGAAGCTTGGGGGTTGGACGGTAAACCTGGCATCGGCAGATGTCGCTGAGGTGACTCCTGGGTCCAAGAGGTACACTAGCCTCGGCTACGACTCCACGACTGCTGGGAACGCCTTCACTGCCCACAGCTTAGATGCCACAAACCACGTGCTGCTCAGTCTTCGATACACTAACCAAGTTTTACCTGGTGGCTCCAACGACCCTAGCTTTGTGGGGTATTTCGACATGTCCACTGAGGAGTTTGTTTTGATTGCTCTTGAGACAATTTACGCAAAGCACGACATGTCCATTTACATAAGTGACAAGAACGCCTTTCATATGCCGGTCAAGGGGCTGCAAGAGAATTCCGCAGAAGTTTTGTTCAGCACCAACGCCGTAGCTGCCCCCATTACCGAACAGACCATCGAGTATGTCCAGGGCGTAGGAGTCTTCTACAGCGAGATTTCATTTTCACCTAGTGTCAATGGGCAGCTGTCGGAGATTACATTCAGCATCAACACAACATGCCCCTTGCAAGCCAATGACTACATCAAGCTGAACTTCACGGGCTTTGGGGGGACAAGCAGTGCCACTGATGCGGTTGTCCTCAAGGGTCACGACGGGAGCCGGAAATTTCAGCCCGCTTGGGTCGCCACTTGGGACGACGAAACTGTGACGACCCCACTTTATGACTCCATGACCATAAAGGCCACCGAGACTATTAGCAGTGACAATATCAATACGGTCGTGATTTCTTCGACCAATGGACTTACTCTGCCTCCTAGTGGGATCCTCGAGGATGTAGGAATCACTTTCTATGTCATTGCGAGTTGCCTAGGCACTGTGAAACAAAGAACCACCGACGTCCACATTGTTGTTGGTGCCGTGACAAGTTCCACGCTGGCCCTGGGAAGCCTGGCCCCTGGACAACCGACTTCGATAGATATCGGCTTCACCCTGGAGGACGATATGGACGCAGGTGACGAGCTGATTATCCACCTTGAGGGCTTCAATTACGACGGGGTCGGGGATGATGGTTATGGGTCCCTGATCTTAAGCGGAACTGACGCTTTGGAATTCGACGCGATTTGGACGAACGGGGATTTGAGCACTGTGGGGACCGAGCTGAAGTTCCCAAACCTGACGCCATTTACCATAGAGAATACCAAGGACAAGATATACCGAGCCGCCGACCCGAACCCGAGCCAAGAGGCAGATCTTACCATGCCCAACCTAACAATGATGGGAGCGAGCTCGGTGGCAATTGACACCAGAACCCCTCCTGTCATCGTGGATATTTACACTTTCAGTGGCAAGGGGCCTCACCCTCACGGCAACTTAATTCTATTCGAAGTGAAGTTCACTGGCCCCGTGACTGTGTCGATTGACAGCTACAAAATCGTTGACGCTTGGGTGGGCTACGAGCCTTACTTGACGATACAAATTGGGAAACTGCTTAGAAACTGTCTTTACAAGTCAGGCAACAACACCGACACCTTGGTCTTTTCACACATCGTCGAGACTGGAGACAAGGACACGAACGTTGCACTTGCTAGTTCTCATTCCCTCAACTCGAATGGCTGCTCGATTTGGAGCACCTCTGGGATCACTTTTGCGAACTTGACCGTCCCCGAACCTCTCAACTACCTTGCGAGGGAATCTGACAAAGTTACGCCCGCAAAGCTTTCCGTCACTGCTACAGAACAAATTTCGGTTGTGAAAGTCAGCACGAAGAAGGCAGATGGCACTTACCTTGCAGGAGAGATAATCGACATTGATGTTGAATTCGACGGGGAAGTTGCTGTCTCGGGAAGCCCTTATCTCAAGTTGACTAGTGGCTTGAAGACTCCTGCAGGAGCTGGCAGAGAGGTAACTGCTGTGTACGTCGATGGGAGCAAGGTACAGATTCTTGATGTCGGATCTAATTCCGCAAGTCAGCTCTATTCTGGGGCCTTCGTATTGAGCTACGGTACCGCCAAGACAGGCTGCATTGACTGGGACACCCTGGAGGGAGAGACGTACGGCTTGAAGGAAAGGCTCCTGGAGATTCCCGCCATTGTCGATGCAGGAGGCATCACGTCGGTAACGAAAACTACAACCGAGACGGGCAATGAGTACGCCATCACCTTCAATTACGACAGTGCCCACACTTTGTACTATGATGCCGTGGACAGCCAAATTTTCTGCGAGATGCCCTTTAACAAGGCCGGCGATTACGCGGGAGGGACCAACTTTGTGGTGTCCCCACCATCCAAGATTCTCACCTTCCGTTACACTGTGCAGCCGGACGATCACGAGTGGGACCTTGAATATCAAGGGCAAAATGCGCTGGTACTACCCAATGATGCTTCCGTGTTCGTAAGAACCAGGAGCACGAGGAGCTACACTGATGCCGCTATTACTTTACCACTGAGCGGAACATCCACAAGCCTTTCAGGAGGGCACAACCTCGTCATCAACGGTACCCAACCGAGCATCACGAGAGTCGTTGCTGCAACAGGAACGTACGGTTATGGTCAGTGGATTGACATAACAGTGAAGTACGATTTGAATGTCAAGGTTGTAGGAACTCCGAAGATTGAGCTCAATGTGAACTTCGTGAAGACTTATGCACATTACCATAGCGGGAGCACCACGAAAGATCTCGTCTTCCGCTACACCATCGGCGCGACGGACAATACTTTGAACCTGAATTATACGGCTACTGATGACTTGACCCTGAGCGACGGCGTCGGTGACGGGATATTTGCATACTCTACGCTGTCGAACTTGGCGGCAAAGATAATTCTCCCAGACCCCAAGAGTCCGTTGAGTTTGGGTGCCAGTGCAGTTTCCATCATTGACTTGCAGTACCCTGCCCAGGTTATGAAAGTTTACTCCGACCTTGCAGATGATTATTACAGTCCCGGCGATGTAATTCCAATATTTGTCCAGTTCACGAGGCCAGTGACTATGAAGAGGAATGCTGAGTTGGCAGCGGAGGGTTACCCCAGTTTAAAGATTTCAACTGGTTTGGGTTACACGACCAATAGGGCTAACGCAACTTATGTCTCAGGCTCCGGAACTGACACGTTCAGGTTCGAATACACAATTGGTTTGAACGATACCACCGTCGACCTCAATGCCGTGGATGGAATTCAGCTCAGGGACGAAATTGGCCCTGATGCTACCCGCCCTTGGCACCCGCTCGTCAAGATGATTGATATCAATGGGAAAAATGCCAGTGTAGCCTTCGACCAGTGGACCATAAAGCTGAAAGACAACAACCAGATAATGATAGACCAGACCACCCCGTCTGTCCAAGACATTTGGTTCACAACTCCTGATGGCTTGTACGGCCCCGGCGATCGTATTTACATCAAGGTTCAGTTCAATAGGAAGGTCTCAGTGATTGGATTCCCCACGCTGAAACTTACTATTTTTGACAGAACTGATCTGCAGGTTGCAAGCTACGTGAACGGAACAGGCACAACGACAATTTCTTTTGTTTACCTAATTCCTGATTCTGACATTTCAAGGGGGCAACTCGCTCCGTGGACGAATGACTTGGACTACAGCGGCGTGTTGGCGCTCGAGAACCACCTCAACGGAAGCCAGATCCTGCTGCATAGCGCGAACCCTATTAAGCCTGCCGACTTGAGGCTCCCAGAGGTGCACGAGAGTAAATTGAGGCTGCCTCACGAAATCCGCATCAACGGCTACACCCCGGAGGTTATTCAAATGACCAGCGAAACCCCCGACGGAGTTTACGGTGCTGGAGAAGTCATTGATATCAAGATGGTCTTCAATACTGCTGTTACCATCAACGGGACAGGCACAATCTTGCTTGAGACAGGAGAGCAGGACTACTACGCCACTTATCATAGCGGAAACAACACTGAAGCGCTCTTTTTCAGGTATATCGTTCAAGCTGGGGACGAGACTGATGCCTTGGATGTCGTCGATACCAGTCTACCTCCCTACAATCTTGACTTCAGGGCGAGTTTGGCTTTTGTCGTCAACGAACTTCAGCCAGACCAGATGACGCCGAATCCATCTCCGGGACAGCAGGCAGTGACGATAAAGAGGGCCGGTAGGGCTCCTACAATCACAGCAAATTATGCGATTCCTCTACCTGGAACTGCCAAGAGTCTCAGCATTTCTAAGAACATAAAAATAAAGACATCTCCGCCCACCGTGACAAAGATTTGGACTACCCTTAGGAATGGCACATATGGGATCGGAGAGAAAGTGCCCATTTACGTGGATTTCGATGCGCCCGTGAGTGTTCAGGGGCACCCGGTGCTTGAGATGCAGACATACAACGGCGATTGTATCGGCGAAAGATGCAACGACGCTGTTTACACGAGTGGAAGTGGGAGCGATTCGTTGCTCTTTATTTACACGGTGAAGTTTGGAGATAAAACTTCTGCCCTCGACTACATGAACGAAGGAAGCTTGAAGGTCCACGCAACTTGGGAAGACGAGGTTGATGGGGGTGTGCAGTACATCAAAATGTACTCGACGAACCCTGTCACGGACGCGGACATTACTTTGCCACCGCCTGGGAGGAAGCTAACAGTCATTAGCCCGAGCAGTCTTGTCGGGAGCTATCACAAGCTCGACATTCAAACGTTGGGACTGGAAGTCTCTGACGTAAGCTGCTCCCTCGCTGACGGTATTTACACCTATGGTCAGGAGTTCAATGTATTGGTCGAATTTTCCGGAGTGGTTGTGGTTACGGGCCTACCATACATCCTTCTAGACTTGCCGAGCAGTGGCAGAGCTTACTACACTGGTGGCTCAGGAACTTCCCTTTTGACGTTCAGTTACGTTTCGACTACAAATGACAACACATTAGATCTGACTTACCTTGACGAATATAGCCTGGTGGTTGATAGCGCTGGAGGGAGCATCAGAAGTAGTATCGATACTACGATGAATGCCGTCCAGACACTTCCCAAAAACGGTGAGGTGGGGAGTCTACAGTTCAACAGGAACATTATCCTGACAGGTGCGAAACCATTCATCACCAACGTGTACGTGGACGGCGGGTACTGCTCGATGGATGGCACGACCACTGGTCCGAGGTGGGGCGTAGGACATTTGATAGATGTGGTTCTCGAATTCGACCAAGCTGTCAAGGTCGTGAATGGAGGCTCACCCAGGTTGAAGATGAATACGGGAGGGGTCGGCTATTACTCTAGGGGAAGCGGAACGAACAAGATCGTTTTCCAGTACCTCGTGGAAGAGACGGACGCCAACGTTGCAGTCTTGGACTTGTCTGAGGATCTCGCATCCATTGACCAGACCGGAGGTGAACTCGTCAGTATGAGCGACATTATTGTGATCAAGGCAGATACCGAGAACGTCCCTAGCAAGGGCGAAGCTACTAGCCTGGGATGGAACTGCGACATCGAAGTCAACTTGAATCCGACCAAGGTCGTAAAGGTTGAGTTCTTGCAGAAGGACGGGTCCTACGTGAGCGGGAACGAGCTAAGCGTCAAGGTGACGTTTGACAACGCAGTAAAAGCCAACGGAAACGTGACACTGGAGCTCTATACAGGAGAGGACACAATGCCGGGGATAGCGAAGTATCTGAGCGGAGGGGACAATGTCTTGGACTACATTATCTTCAAGTATGTCGTGACAGCCCTAGATGTGAGCAGCGACCTCGACTATATCAGCAGGTACAGCATTAAGATGGACGAAAGCGTCATGGACTCTGAAGGAAACAGGCAGAACTACATAAAGAGGGGCGCGACGTTCCCGACCCAGTACGTTGATTTGGCCCTGCCTGCCAGGGGAAGTACTGGTAGCCTCGGAATGTCCGGCAATATTGTTTTGGATGACACCGCGCCGAGGGTGATTAACACTACGGTCGACCACAACGCCGGAGAATATGCGACAGGAGAGAAATTCCTCTTCACGGTTAACTTCGACAAGGTCGTCTTCGTCAAGGGTGGAGCTGAGAGTGACTTGGTCCTATACTTGAACAGCAACGGCAACGGAAACCTGTCTGCGTCGCCTGCAAAGTATGTTGGAGGCAGCGGAAGCCAGGATTTGCAGTTTGAGTATACCATGGGGGCCGACGACGAGACGACGCAGTTAGATTATGCTTGCACAGGCTTCTGCATTGCTGGCTCTCAGGACGGCGTGTCTAGTCCGAGGCCGCTGGACTCTGCGGGGCCTTGTGATCTGTACACGGTGGTCGGAGGCTACAACGTTTGCGCCAGCTTTGTGATGCCCAGCAGAAATGACGGCCTTAGCAACTTGGAGGGGAAGGCGATCTCTATCAGCAGGGAGGTGCCGGTTTTTACCAAGATGGAGTTTGTCACACCTTATTCTTCCTGGGCGTATGGAGTTGGGCAGCTGCTGCAGGTCAGGGTGTTTTACAACAAGCCCATCTTCGTCCCTTCGCCTGTAGTGGGATCCGTCGACCTTATATTGAATACCAAGATGGACTTCATGGGAAGGGTCGTCGGGTGGGGCGTTGCAAAGTCCACAAACTTTAGTGGGAACTATGTGGAATTCGAGTACATTGTCGAGGATGGAGACAACGTGGAGTTTGTGGATGTTGCAAATAGCACATCCATGACTGGGACCCTTTTGAGATACAGCAACAGCGCCCCTTCGATAGCTTGCGACTTGAAATTGAATGAGCCAAGGGCTGTTGGAAGTGTCAGCTTTCATAGGAGAATCAGTCTGAACACTGCAGTCCCCGTCATTGAACACCTGATCCCTTTGAAGAAGCCTGGGGTTTACGTCGAGGGCGAGAAGATCGCAATAATTTGCAGGTACAATTTGCCCGTGATTGTTACCGGGACGCCAAGATTGAAATTGAATGTCAAGACAGGGGCGGCCTACGCCTCGTTTGACGGAAGCTGGGTCGAGGAGGACACCAATTTCGACATTCTTGACACGGACGTCGTGTTCGTCTATACGGTTGCAAATGGAGACGGCGACGCCGACGTTTTGATGCACAATGGGGCGGGAAGCGTCGAGCTCAATGGCGGCACGATCAAGATGAAGAGCACCACGCCGACGATTGATGCCAGCTTGGTGGTGAGGGACCAGACTGATCACGACAACAGATTCGGCCATGTGAATGGACAGTGGAAGTCCTTCTACCCGAAGAAGGTCGAGGTGCTCATGAGGGACCTCTGGCACGAGAGCTCTGGCGACCTGGAAGTCAAGCTGGAGCACGGAGGGGCGACTGCAACAGTTTTCTCTGAGGTTGGTCTGGAGGACGGGCCCGGGTATTTCACGGGTATGCAGCCTTTCGAAAGTACTTTTGGAGAGGGGCAGCGTCATTACGCGAGCATGCTGGCGGTTGGCCAGGACGGCAGCAGCGAGGTGCACAGGAGTCGGCACCTCGGAGGGTTGGGGTACGATTACTTGTTCGGAGACATGAACCCAGAGAATCTGGCGCTCAAGGGCACGGCGAAGCAAAGCACTACCAAGTACAAGAGCCACGCCGGGCTTGCAATCGATGGGAACATTGATGGGTTCGCTAGCAGGGGCAGCGTTACTCATACTGGGGGCCACGGAACTGAGGACTGGAACCCCTGGTGGCAGGTCAGGCTAGAGAGCAAGACCAAAATTGGAGGAATCAGGGTGTGGAACAGGCAGCTCCAGCAGGCCAACGACGAGATCCAGGTCGTTAGCGTTGTCAATCCCGGGGCAGCGCCACCGCAGGGCACATTTAGGATGAAGATAGACTACGGGGGAAAGAATTACACGAGCAAGGTCGACTTACCTGTAGACGCCTCTGCAACCGGAGGCCTAGCATCCATGAGCGGCGCCATTGAGGCCATGCTTGGGACGCTTGGAGGCGTTGACGTCACGAGGACTAGCACGACGAACCTACTAGGTGGGTACAGAGGGTACCAGTACACTGTTACATTCAAAGGTCACCCCGGCGATGTGCCGAAGATAGGAATCAAATACACCAATTTTAGTGCTACTCCTGACGCCAAGGTGATGATCGAGACCCTGAGGAACGGGGTTGATAACCCAAAGTACAACTACAAGTTGGACAGTAACGAGAAAGAATACGTTGACAACCTGTATCCATGCTGGATCTTTATCTTCGACAGCACCGTTCCGCAGCCGGAGCTGATCCAGGACTTTTACGAGCTGAAGAAGAAGGCAGTGTGGATGCAGGAGGTGGCGCAGGGGGGCAGGGTAATCAACCTTGCCCCCAGGGGGGTGACGGGACAGACTGTCAGAATTATGCTCAACAATACCAACTACTTGAGTCTGGCGGAGGTCCAAGTTTATGAGGCCAGCGTCGAGACTATGAGCCAGTACAACGGGGGCAGCCCAATACAGGAGAGGCCCATCGTTCAGCCCTACATTGCGGAGCACAGTCTAGACGACACTTGGAAAAACGTTCAGTTCGGGGGCCTTTGGCACCTCACTGTCACCGACACGAAGGCGTACAACAGCGACAGGAAGGTCGGAAGCCTTATGGAGCACAACGGGATGGGAAAGATCAACGACTGGGTGTTGATGGTGACGGACATGGCTGGGGTCATCCACAGGTTCTATGTTGACTACCATGTGGAGGTGCTGACCCTTCCCAAGTACGGGGAGCTCTTCTACCAGGAGCTCAGTGACAAGGACGAAGGTTACAGTTTGTTCAATGGGAGAACGCTGAGCAAGCTCGAGGAGGCTCCCGGGATGGGGAGGTTTTTGGCCCCGTGCTACGGAGTGGACACAACGGGGCTGAACGGTGTTGAGAGCGTCGGGAACCACAGGCACTGCCCTCTGAACTACGGGGTCGGGGGGCTCAGGTCTTGGCAGAAGACGGGCGCGAAGCCTGTGGTAAACCTGCACGGGAAGGAGAGGGTCGTGGTGTACAAACCCTTTTCGGACTTTCTCGGGCAGGACCACTTCACTTACAGGACCTTGTTCGGGACGGTGCCGGGAGAGACAACGGAGGTCAGGGTGAACGTCAAAAACTGCAGGATCTACGAGAAGGAGGAAAGCAAGGGAACCAGCAGCACGGTGCACGCCCTGTGTGCGTGCAAGAGGACCGAGCAGAAGCTGTTCGGGGACCCCGTGAGCTGCCCCGCCGCAATCACCAGCACTTGCGGGGCCTCGCCGACCAGCGAGGAGATTTACCCCTTCATGTGCAGGATGTGCAGGGGCGCCCACGCAGGGTTCTCGAGCGCCTGCAGGGTGGAGGTAGAGAAGGCGGTGGCTTGGCTGGACGACAAGGGCTTGTGCGACCCCGACGTGCCAGCGGTAGGGTACCCGGTTTGTAAGGAAGAGGGCACGGCGGCCTTGACGAGGGAGCCCTTTATGCTTTACGGGGTGGGAACGGACTACTTCAGGGGAGGGAGGGGAATGACCAGGGTTCAAATGCAGATGAATAAAGTGAACTAAGGAGAGGGAGGAGGGAGGAGGATTGGTACTGTTAGGAGATTGAGTTGGGGGACGGAATGATAGGTGGTGGAGTTAGTTTTCTTCATTGCAGGCAACGAACGGACTTTAGATGGGTCGGGCAGGACTCGTTTGGGGTAGATACGGGCGGTGTGATTGCAAGAAAGGGGAAGGCTATTTGTAATAATACAGAAAAAATAAGGACGCAAGGAAGAGACAACAGTACCAAGGAGTGTGAGGGGGAAGGAAAGCATTTATAGATTAGAAAATTGACAGTCCAAAAAATGATTGATTATACATCTGTGAAAGCAAACGGGGTTTGTGACCCGAACCCCGATTTGTCTCCCCCTCAAACCGCCAGCGCCCGCTATGCATCGTCAAGTCCCCCCCCCTCTCGACCCCCAGCCCCCCAGTTTGTCTTTCATGATCCTCCTCCCTCGAAGAAGTTAGCGTTAAGGAACGCCGTCGCTCCTATCAGCATGGCCTTCTCTTCCGTCGTTGCCCCCTTTGGCATGTCCACCTCGAACACGTCCGCGTCCGTGAAAAGCTCGCTCGCCAAGCTCCTGGGCTTCTTGAGTATCTTCCCCTTCTCCCTCTCTTTCGAGCCCCTCCCGTCCGTCCCGGTCTCCCCGGCGTCAAATACCGCGAACGGAACCTTGCAGCAGCCACGACCGCAGGGGTTACCCGCAGCGCAGCAGTCCACGCAGAGGCCCCCGAGGCAAGTCGGCTGGTGGAGCTTGTAGACCTCCCTCCCTGAGCCGTCGAGGACCAGGAAACGAGGGACGCAGAACCAGCACTGCTCGACGATCCTGCCGATCGGGGGGGGGGAGGACGAGGAGGCGTCGGGGGGGGGGGTTATGGTGAGCTCCTGGTAACAGCAGCACTTCATGGCACCCACGGGACACTTGAAGGGACGGGTCATTGTTAGGATCTTAGGGACAGATAAACGGAGCGGTTGGGGGGGGGTGCGGGGGGGTGTGTTAGGATAATTTTTTTTTTTAAACCTGTTAAACCCCCTTACTCTCCCTCTCTCTGTGCCCCCTTCTCACCTCCTCATTCGTCCCTTCCTCGACGACAGTCGACTTGAAGGGGTAGCTAGGAGCGCAGCAGAGCCTGCAGAGGCAGCTGGAGTCGTCGAGGGACGATGCGAAGTGAACGTCTGAGGAGTTGTAGTACTAGAGAGGGGGGGGCATGTTTCAAAAGGAGGGGTTAGCTTTAGAAGTACTGGTTGGTGACACGCACCCCCCTTCTCTTCTTCCTCTCTCCCCCCCCTCCCCCCTTTGGTTCCCCAAATTCCTCCTCCACCTTCACATCTGCCTCATTCTCCAGCTCACCTTAAACTCAGTCCTAGCCTGGCAGCCCATGAGCTCCTGACACCAGCCTCGCCTGGTCTGCACGATTGTCATCTTATCACATACGTCGAGGTTACGTTCCATGACCTTTTGGTTGGTAAAATGAGCGTAAAATGAGCGTAAAATGAGCGTAAAATGAGCATGAATTGGTTTCCGAGTTTTCGAAAAGAGAAAAAGGGGTAAATTGATGGGATAGAAAGGATAACAATTACGATACAAAGGGTTAGATGACATATTGAGGATTACATAAGGCATAAAATGGAGAGAGCTTGTAATATAACGAACACTCACATGAGCTTTCACCATGTTGCTTGAGAAATCTTTTTAATCTGAATCTTGGGTTGGGTTCCTAAAATAATGAGAACTTTTTCTCATCGATCCTCCTCCTCTCCAACCCCACCTGCCGTCTGCGTCGCAAATATTTCCCCCAAGGAGCTTCGTCGCCTCTGTTTTATTATCTTTTTCACGTTATTCGTCCGGAGCCTTACGAGGATGTCGGGGTCGGTCACGAAATCATCAGGTATGATGGATCGCTTCTGATCGTTGAACCACTCTGGAGGTTCTTCCAAACACGATGGCAGCCTCTCGTTGATCCACGCCTTAACCTCTGCCCCTATCTTACGCTCCCACTTGTGCCTATTGGTCTCGAAAATCCTAAATCTCACTTCGTCTTCCTCGCTCTTGGTGAATTCCTCTTGAATGCTTTCATTACTTGTTTTCGTGCTGATGAAGGTATGCAGGTACTCTCTCTTCATCGACACTAGTAGGGTAACGTAAGACACCACCATCCCAGCACATACAAACATCATGCTTGTGACCACGGTGCTCTCCTCCAATCCGCTCTCTTCTCCTCCGAGTTGCTGATTATCCTCGCCCAACTCAACGTCCTCGACGAATGTTGAGTTGGGCGAGGATATGACATCGTAAACTACCTTCTCATACTGCAGCGCTGCAACAACACCCATGACTACAGTCAAACCTAAACTGA
>BRYA01000176.1:9067-23504 GCA_030267965.1 Triparma columacea | reverse complement strand
CGTAAGCAGGTTGAAAGCCGAAAGGAAGTATAGAGAAGCGAAAACCTTCACCTTACCCTTCACATTGCTCGGAATATACCCGTAAAATTGTCGCTGCTTCTTCCGATTCTCCTTATCCAAATCCCAATCCCATGACGTGATTGTCGACGTGAAAGCGGCCGTCAAGATGCAGAACGCAAATGAGAAAAGCGCGCTCCTGGTGGGCTTAGACTCAGACATCAATAGCGCAGACAGTTGGATCAGCGTCCCAGGAATAGCCTCTGCCACCAACTCAACACTCTTATTCATTGTCAACTCAGTCTGTGCATCCACCATCTGTCCCTCCTCGTGTGCTGCCCCACTCGCAACGCGCCATGCGTCAACCCCTGGCTTCACAAGAGACCAGACATAAAACTGCTCCTTTAGCTGTCTCTGCCACGGCTTCGCTCTATTCTGAAAGAATGTACCAATAGCTTGGAAAATGAGATTGGTCAAGAGACTCCCAAGGGACGCCCATGCATACCCCCACAAGCTCCTTGTCTGAAAGTACTGCACGATCATCATAATGTCCGTAACCATATCTCCTAGACTCAACGCCGCTGCGAAGAAAAGCTTAGCCTTCGCTAGCTTCTGCTTATCCCCGAGCCCTAGTTTAATGACTTTTACGTGCAGTTCATGGAAGTTCTTTACGACCTCGCTCAGCTCCTTCATGCACGGATAACTCTCGAGGACTTTCTCAATAGCATCCACCTCAGTAGCTTCTCGTTTCAGGAAGTATAGCATCCCGTCGGCAAGTGTCTTCACGTCGCCCAATGTCAAATCCTGCAAGCCCACATCACACTCTGGCTTCTTACCAGGGACGGGCCTCTGCATATCGAGCTGCAAGAGGTATGTAGATATGACTTCGGCGTTATCTTGCAGTTTGTCTTTCATAGTACCGGTGCGGGGAACCTTAGGGACGGGTTTCGGCTTCAATTTGAGTTTCAAGAGACAGAAGTTCATCCCAATAAATTGCGGCATGGTTCCGCTCAGCTCCCGCATGCACGGATAACACTCGAGGAATTTCTCAATAGGATCCTCCCCATCTTCCTGTCTGTGGAAATACAGCATCCCTCCAACAAGTGTCTTCACATCGGCCTTTGTCAAATCACTCAAGGCCGCACTGCAAACGGGCTTCTCATGAGGGACGGACGTCTCTTTGGTTAGCTCTTGGACATATAAGTAGATTACTTGGGCAACATCCAGTTTGACATCCACGGTTAAAGAACTGGGAGCCTTCATCGGTACATTGACACCGTCACCGACCGCAGCATTATCGACGATCACAGGGACTTTTCTGGAAGACACAACTGCCTCATGCGGTGAGGGGTTATTTTTACCCTTTTCTTCATTACGGGGGGTATTTTGTTTCATAACGGGTGATGTATGTTCGTCAAAGTCGCCGGAGGGGTCAGATTGGGGAACAATTTTCATCTGCTTTCGTTAAATAGAAGTTACTAGGGGTTATTTTAAAGGGCACATGCCACCTCCTTCCAAAACAATAGTGCTCCACTACTCCTCCTCCTCCTCCTCGAGAAACAAAGGAAAGCCTTAGCACCTCCAAAATCCACCACCTCACAGGGAAATCGCGCAATTTCAACCTCGCCGTACCTACCCTCTCCTCCAACACCGAAAACCAGCCCTTCTTCTAGAGAATTTACCCAACTCTCAACCCTCAACACCCCTCCCCCCCTCACCTTCATCGACCATCATGATTCCTATCTCTTCCTCCTACAAGTCACCCCTCCCCCCTCCCCTCCTTCTTCTCCTCCTCCTCCTGTTCTTCCTCCTCTTCCCCCCCCCCGTGACGCCCTCACCTTTAGAAATAACTCCCCCCCCAGGTTCCCTCCACCCCCTCTCCACAACCTCCTCCATAACCTTCCAAGTGACCTTCCCCCCCCCCTACCCTCCCTCCGCTACTGCAACAGTGATAGGGAGGACCGTCGAAGAGAACGTCTCCTTCTCTTTCCCGGTCTCAACTTCCACCGGAACCGGCAGTTTCCAAGTGTCAACCGTATCCGTAGGTAGTACCGTCATCCTCCTCACCTCAGACCGTACAGAGCGGGCGGCCGTTACGTGGGTTGACGTTTACGACCCCGGCGCAACCAGGGTACCCGGTAGCTTGGAAGTATCAGATAACCGTCCCTCCCTCTCCCTTCCCTCCCCCCCCCCCCACATGGCGACCTCATGCAAGGGGGGGATGGAGGTGGCCCTGGTAGGGCAGACGTCTTTGGACGGGCAGGCTTACAGGTGGAGGGACCTGGGGGGACAGCTGGCATCCTCGGGGTGCCGGGTAAAGTTCGTGACCCTCTCGGGAGACGAGGGGGGGGAGGGGAAGAAGGAACTTAGAAGGATGCTAGAGGGGGTGGGGGTGGAGTGGGTGGAGGTTAGGACACCAGAGGTTGGGGGAAGGGGGATAAAGGAACAAGGGGTGGACTGCGGGGTCTCGGGGGGGCTGGCGAGGGTCTGTCCTAGGGATAGGGTTACGAGTTATATGGTCAGGGAGAGGAGGAGGAAGGAGGCTCAAGGGGATTGGGGGGGGGAGGTTGAAGACTGGGTCAAGGAAGTCTGGGAGGCCATGGAGGAGCCGTTCAGGGGGGCGGACGCCGTGCTGGTCGCCAACACCGGGTACCACCAGGACAAAATTATCGTGGAGGCGGCGAGGCTTAACGCAGGGGTCGTGGGGATGGACTTGGCTAACTTGAGCCCGCCGCTTGGGGCAGGGGTGGACTTTTTCGTCAGCCCAAGTAGGGGAGTTAGGTATGGTAAGGGGGTCGAATTAGGGAGGATTACGAGTAGGGGAGGGGGGGGTTACGTTGTACCCTTGGACTTGGGGGAGGATGAGGTAATATGTCGGGCAGAGAAGGAGGGAGAATGTCGGGGGGAGAAGGAAGATAATGGAGGGGATGCAGAGGAAATGAAACGAGGTGCGTGCCAATGTGCTCCAATGCGCCGTACACTTTCACGACGTCATCAACCTTACACCCCGCCCGTCCCCTCCTTAAACACAGTAATACAATCCCACCTGACATCTTTATCATGCCACTCAAATTGCCTTAAGCTCGTTCACGTCGGAAGACTCTCGCCCGAGAAGAATCCTACCTACCTTCTGTCCTCCTTCGGTCACTTGGTCCGCACAATGAACAAGGAAGCCGTCCTCTTCATCGTCGGAGGTGGCAACATGCTCCGCCCCCTCAAGTTGGTCGCCGAGGAAATCCTGGGCCACGAGCTGCACCGAAGGGTCGTGTGGCTGGGGAGGGTGCCCCGGGAGGTGGTCCCGACCATCTTGGAGGGGATGGACGCGTTCGTGAACCCAAACCTCAACCCGGAGGAGACGTTCTGCCTCGCCAACGTGGAGGCCATGTACGAGGGACTGCCGCTCGTCAGTCACGGGTACGGGGGGGTGGGGGATTACTTGGTAAGCGGGGTCAACGGGGTTCGGGTGGAAGAAGTTGGAGTGGAGGAGTTTGGGAGGGGGATGTGGGTGAAGGGGACGTGGAGCTGGGGGGAGGGGGGAAGGGAAGGGGTGCGGAGACTTTACGGAGGGAAGAAACAGGGGAAGGAGATGGAGGGTGTCTTTCGGGAGATGCTGGCGGGAGGGGGAGGGAGGAAGACGTGCAAGGTCAGCAGGGTGAAATATGAGAGGGTGGAGTTCTGGGATAGGGAGAGGAGGAACGCTACGGCGGCGGTGGAGGTTGAGTGCGAGGGCTTGAGGATGGGGTGCGAAGAGGCGACGGCCTTCGCAGTTTGTGGGGATGACGAGATTTGCAAAGGTAGGGTCAAGGAGGCGTTGGCGGAGGCCTGCACGGGGGGGGTTGAGGGGAGGAGGGTTGCCGAGGTGGACTTCGGGGACGCCTGCTTCGGATTCGAGGTCGATTTGAGCGGTGTTGGGTACGGTGTGGAGGGGATCAGGCTATGCCCGTGGGACGACGATCTAGACGGGTTGGTTATGGGTTGGTGTGAGAGGTGAGTAAGGGAGGAGATCCGAGGAAAGGGTTGGAAGCGTTGGAACGCAACGCACCATGCCTCATTGCTGACCCCCTTTAATCGTTGGTTCGCTCCTCTTGCAGATTCGGGTTGGGGGGGGAAATTTGCGGGACTGTCATGGAACAGATTGGGGGGACGCTACAATGGAATAGATACTCGGAGTGGGTGGGGGGGATGTTTCTGAGCGCAGGGGAGGGGTGGATGGAACTTTGGTGAAGGGATATGTTATTCATTAATATTTTGACGATAATACGAACGTTAATGAACGTAAATATTTCGGGACCCTTCTGCCGTTCAACAGTTGTTTTAGAGTTACAGAAATTCCAGAATAACTCTCCACATAACTTTCGGGAGCATCTTGCGTGTCGCAGTTACCCCAAGTGTTTGCGCTTCACCTCCGCCAACAGATCTCCTGGGCTGGTCCTCCAAGAGTGTCTTGAGACAGCACAGAACGGTGACGCGTGAGAGTATGCGGTGCCACCTAGAATGGAGGAGGTCCAAGACAGTCGCCATATTTTGATTGGCAGCGGCAGAGATTAGGGCAGTGCAGTTTGAGAAGCAGTCTTCACCGATGTAGACGGCAGGAGATAAACTGAGTCTCGTCAGGGCGGAGCATCCGTAGAAGGCGCCCATGCTAATCGTCGTCACTGAGTCGGGGATTGTGATGGCTGCGAGGGAGGAGCATTCGTAGAAGGCGCCAAGGCCAATCTTCGTCACTCCGTCTGGGATTGCGATGGCTGCGAGGGAGGAGCATTCCCTGAAGGCGAATTGGCCAATCGTCGTCACTCCCTTTGCAAAAGTCACCTCCGTGAGTTCATCGTTGTCACTGAAGCTCTCTACGCCAGAGTACACTGCTGAGCTGGGCATCTCGGGGAGGATAAAAGTGGTAGTACTGATAGCGCTTGAGCTAGGGTACGGCGTAAATGCTTAGATGGAGAGAAGGAGATTGAAAGTTAGGGATTTGGACGATGTAGTTTTGTTGGGGACCAAATTTGAGCTAAAGCTACAATATGTTTGGATATGATGTAGGTAGTAGTATTGTTGTTTATATTATGAAGAGTTAGGTCGGTTGTCTAATGTAGCAAAGTGTATAATACGGGAATTATACAGTTTTCTTGCCAAATTCTGCCCAAATCTCCCACCAAGAAGCCAATTTCCCATCCCAAAACCCCAAAATAAATGGTTTGAGATTTTTGGAGCCTAAAAAAGAAATTGTCATATTCACTAACTCATCGTATTCACACACCAGTCGTCGTAAAAAAAGCTCGGCAGGCTTAACTTTGTAATCTAAAGTGTCATCTTTCACACGACGTCTCTATCCCTCTTGCATCCCGCGACCTTGAACCTCCAGGCCTTCCACTCCTCGTCGTTAATGACCCCCGCCTCAACGTGTCTCCAATTCGGGTCCGCGCCCCTTTCGCCCAGCTGCTCTCCAGGTATTTCGCGAGAAAGGGGTGGGGGAGGGAGGATCCGAGTTAGTTAATCGGGCCAAAAAAAAACAAACACAACAAGACACACACAGACCCCCCCCCCCTCCCCCCGTCTCCCCCCACTCACCTCGTGAACGACTTGACATCCCTCCATAAGTGTTTCCCACTCCCGTTCCTCCTTCCTCCCCCCCCATACGCACCCAACCCCTCCATAAATCCAAGCCCCCCCCTCCCCCCCCCTGACGTTAGAAGCTAGAGGTTCTACCTCCCTCCACCCCCCTCCCTCCCCCTCCGGGAGCACCACTCCGCGCTCCCAAACCCATAGTCTCCCCCCTACCCTCCCATCCCCCCCCCCCCTAAGCGCCTTCTCTCTCCCTAGTTTCCCCTCCATGTCGTTGCATCCATCATCCCCCTCCTCCTCCCCCCCCTCAACCAGTAAATCCCTGCACAGGTAGAACGCCTCAACTTCCATCCCTTTTAGTCCTCCCTCCAGTCCCCCCTCCCTATACTCAACCCCCTCGATATCCCAAAGTTCATTAACGATCCCCATTACCCCCCTCTTACATTTTTCACCCCAACCTTTAACCCCACCCTCGTCCCATTCAATAGCCTTACCTATAACCTCCTTAATAACCCCCCCCACCCACATCCCTCCAATAAGTCCGTATTTCCAATCCTCGTGTAGTTTCCCTCCCCCCAAAATCCCGGGTACCTCAACTTCCCCTCCCCTCCCTCCCCCCATCATGACTTGCATAACAGGTAGTATCCTCTCCACCTCTCCCTCCTCCTCCCCCCCCCTCTTAACGTGGTACCTCCATACTCCCCCCCCAATTTTATTCACGTCACATCCTTCAACGGCTTTAACATCACCTTCCCACCTAAGTACATCCCTCACCACCTTCTCAACATCAACAACACCCTCAAGCACCCCGTCCCCTTTCTGTCCCGACGGCGCTACCCTATAGTACGGTGGTAAAGTGGGGAGGGAGTGGGGGAGAAGACCTAACAATTTATAACATACCCTACCACCATAACTGTAATCGAAGTAATCCTCTCTCTTCTCAAATCCTGATACCCCCCCCCCAAACCCTCCTGCTGTGACTAAGGGGTTGCAGTAACCCGAGTCTAAGCATAGTATGTTACGGTGTGTCTTTAGTAGCGTAGTGATGAGTCTATGTCTACCGAGAACTGAGTCATCAGGCGAGACTTCCACCGTACCCCGACCTGATTCTAGGTAGGATGAGGATGGGGATGGTAATGTTGCCTTTGGTGCCCTGGTACGGGCTTGGTTGGGACGGGTTAATTTACTAACACGACACGACCACGATACCAGGGGTGATACTGTGGGATCTCTAGGTGTGGGGGGGGGGGGATTGGGTACGGGTAAAGGGCAGGAGGCAGAGTGTACGCGGGAGACCGTTAATGACGAGCCTTGTGAGGAAGAGGAGGGGGAGGGAGGGTGGGATACTAGGGTGTAGCAGGAGGGGGTGTATATGCCAGAGACTAAGGGGTGGGGAGGGATTGATACACCCGGATCGTGAATTACACAAATCGGGGAGAGAGGGAGATTGGGAGGAGGGACTGATAGGGTTGTGATGTGTGGTGAGTGTTAAGGGGTAGGTGTGGTAAATGTGGTTAGGTGCCCTTTCTAATCAACCCTCTCTCAATTATTGTCATGATGATTCTCACGCAATTCTCATCACACAATTCTCACCTTGATGTATTGGTTGTTGTATTTGATTAGTTGATTGACAGTATTTACAGTACCATTCCTTCATATTTCCTTCATAATTATTTCCTCGATATAATCCGCATTCTTTGCAAGTCATTTTATCCCAAATTTCAAGCCTTTCTACTAAATTAGACGCTGTGCTGGATGCACACAATGATGTAGATGACATACATGAAGATTTAGATGACGTAAATGATGTTATTGAAGAAATAATGTCATCCTTAGTAATATCATAAATATCATCCTTCACAATTTGAGGGATTTGGATGTAATTTGGCAAAGTTGGATGACTTAATGAAGATAAAAACATTACACACACGATAAGATTGATTCAGAAGAGAGAAATTGGAAAGAGGAAAGGGTGGAGATGAGGGAATTATCCCGGATCAAAATAAATCCAGAACTACAAACCCACACAATTTGCCTTAAATCACATCTCACAAGCTTCATTTTCATCTAAATATACGTACAATACCATTGAAACTACACATAGAAGACACATCCTCATTTTTAAATCCCCTACCACCACGCAACCCAAAGTAAATACACCACCTCGGGACTGGAAAATCGTGTCTCAATTTTTACCCCCTTTACCACCCACAAACTACAAAAAAATGGCAGTAAACTCACAGGATCCCCGCAGATATATAACAAGGTGAGAGAGCAGAGGGAGAAAATCGGAGAGGGGGGCATTGTTTGTGCATTGTTTGTTCCGATGAAGAGGTAACCCACAAGAAGTGAGTGAGTATGATATGCGACGTGCATTTCGGAGACACGCGCTATGATTAAACGCCAGCAAGGTATAAACGGCTGCCAAACGACCATACTGAGGAACAATACACAATACACAACAAATTCTCTTGAATAATTGGTTACAAACACAGGACAGAGGATCTAACACTTGCGTTTCCCTGCTTCTCACCGCCGCTTACGATGATGCAGGTAAGATGGAAAGAAGTGGGTCGGGGTGATTTCGTTTTCGACGCTGTTTGTTTGTTCGTTCCGATGAAGAGATAACCCACAAAATAACGGTGCTTATGATATGCGACGTGCATTTCGGAGACACGCGCAATGATTAAACGCCAGCAACTTGCAAATGGCTGCCAAACTACCATACTGAGGAACAATACACAACAAACAAATACTCTTGAATACTATGGTTACAAACACAGGACAAACGCCTTTGGAATCTAACACTTGCGTTTCCCTGCTTCTCACCGCGCCCGCCACGATGATGCAGGTAAGATGTAAAGAAGTGGGTCGGCGTGATTTGGTTTTCATGGCTGTTTGTTTTTGTTAGTTCCAGTGATGTAATTATACCATAAATTGACCAAGGTTATGATATGCGACGTGCATTTCGGAGACACGCGCTATGATTTAACGCCAGCAACCGTAAAATGGCTGCCAAACGACCATACTGAGGAACAATACACGACAAACAAATACGCAAGAGTAATATGGTTACAAACACAGGACAAATGCCGAGGAATCTAACACTTGCGTTTCCCTGCTTCTCACCTCCGCTTACGATGATGCAGGTAAGATGTAAAGAAGTGGGTCTGGGTGATATTTGTTTTCGTGGCTGTTTGTTTTTGTTCGTTCCGATGAAGAGATAACCCACAAGAACGCATGGCGTATGATATGCGACGTGCATTTCGGAGACACGCGCTATGATTAAACGCCAGCAATGACAAAATGGCTGCCAAACAACCATACTGAGGAACTATACACAACAAACAAATGCTTTTGAATAATATGGTTACAAACACAGGACAAACGCCTTTGGAATCTAACACTTGCGTTTCCCTGCTTCTCACCGCTTTCCACCATGATGCAGGTAAGATGTAAAGAAGTGGGTCGGGGTGATTTGGTTTTCGTGGCTGTTTGTTTTTGTTCGTTCCGATGAAGAGATAACTCACAACTGGTGTAGGGTATGATATGCGACGTGCATTTCGGAGACACGCGCTATGATTAAACGCCAGCAAAAGGAAAATGGCTGCCAAACGACCATACTGAGGAACAATACACAACAAACACCTACCACACCTTGCATCTCTCTCTCTCTCTCGCTCTCCCCCTCCTAACCCCCCCCCCCCCACCCCCCAGCCTCTTCCTCCTCTTCCTCTTAACTTTCCAATTCCCCTCTGTCTCAACCTTCCTAATTCCCTCCTTCCTCCCCCCCCTCCGTACCTCCACCCCCCCCCTCCACTCCACCCCCCCCGGAGCCCCCTCCTTCGCCTTTCAAGAGCTAACCGCCCAGTTCCGTAAACTCTCAAGCGACTCCTACCAACCAACGTCAACGTCTTTCCCTAAACCTAAGCAGGACGAGATTAACGGTTACCTAAAAGAGATCATCCAGTCGTCAATAAGCGACGGTCCCCCCACCGCCTCGCAAGGTCTAACGGGTAGCTACAGACTCTGTTGGAGGGCACCATTATCAGACGTGTTTAAAGGTGAAGAGGTGACCTCCTCACCTCGTGTTACAATGGAGCCTGATCCACCAAAGGGTAGCGGTAGCTACGTGACATGGTCAAATGTAGGTACCAACAAGGTAACGAGCTCCGTAAGGTACGAGGGTCCTGCAGTTGTAGGTAAGGGGGGTTACGTTGGTAACGAGGGAACATGGGAGGCGAAGGGGGTAGGGAGCGGGTGGGAGGGAGGGGGGATGGGGGAGGAGATTGACGGGATCACGGAATTCAGGACGTACAAAACTGAGGGGACTAAAGCTAACTTGATGGGGATGGAGTTTGGCATACCGGGGGGAGGGGGGGGGGAAGGGTACTATGGGATTACTGTATTTAAGGGGGACCTCTGGATTGAATGGGACGGGAAGGGAGGGATCGGGGGATACGTCAAGGTACAGGGGTGAAAAGAACGTTAGAGGTAGAAGGCCATTTTTTGACGACGGGTTCTGGGAAATAACTTGAGGGATCTTCTTTTCAAGCAAATTTTTAAACCTCTTATTCTAACCCCCTGTTTACCCGTTCACCCCCCCTTCAACGTCCCCCCCCCCCCATCTCCTCCCTCCCCTCCCTTTTTAAATCGCGTTCTTAATCCACCCCCCCAGTTCCTCCATGGTCCCTCCTATGATCCCTAGTCCCATCCTAACACCTCCCATAGCCGTATCCACGACGTCCTTCCCCACCCCCGTCCTCTTGAATATAACCCCCATAACCACCGCCGCAGCAGCCGTCCCTAAAACCCTCCCAATAACCTTACTATGCATGACTGGAATCTCAGGTAGTACCCTTGCAAGGGTCTTAAATACCTTCCCGCTCCAACCCCCGTACTTATCGTAAGGCGGGTACCTTATCCCCGCGAACTCGAATGCCTGTCTGCATGGTTTACTGAGTACTCCCCTGGTGTGCGTGAAAGCGTCAAAACCGTACTTACCATGTGCCTGTCCGTACCCGGAAGTACCCATACCACCGAATGGGATAGTTGAACAGGCGAAGTGTACGAGAACGTCGTTCTGGACGGCGTCGCCGGAGGGTATTTTGTCCATGTACCTTTTGAATTCCTCGTCGTTTGTAGTGAAGACGTAGAGTGCTAGGGGGGTGGAGATACCGTTAACCGAGTTTATGAAGGACACGCACTCGGCCTCTGTCGAGTAGGGGACTATGGGGAGGACGCAACCGAAGATTTCCTCCGTCAGTACCTTGCTCTCCTTCCCGGGGTTGAGGATTAGGGTAGGGGGGATGAACTTTTCCTTTACGTCAGCGTGCTCGGTACCTCCGGTCAGGATCTTACCGCCGTTGGACTCGGCGTCGGATATCATGGAGATTAGACGCGAGGTTGATGCGGAGGACACGTTGCGGGCGAAGGAGGAATTCTTTATCTGAGAAGCCCGGGTGGGGGATAGGAGGAGGGGAGGGGTTAGTTAGTTGATGTTGCAGGTGACGAAGGAGGCTACCACAGTTAATCTCTCTCGCTTCCCCCGTATCACGTCGTCTTATTCCCCCCCCCCCCCTCCCCTTGTCTCACCTCTTCCACAGTCTCTCCGAACATATCAACGAGTGCCTTCTTAAACGCATCAACGACATCCTCAACCCTATCCTCGTGTACCATAACGTAGTCCGGTGCCACGCAAGTCTGCCCCGCGTTGATTGTCTTACCCCACATAACCCTGTCCGCCATTGCCTTTATCTCGGGGGCGTCACGACTTATTATTAGGGGGGCCTTACCACCGAGCTCGAGGACTACGGGGGACAAAGTCTTGGAGGCGGCGGAAGCGATTATCTTACCGACGGTCTCGGAACCGGTGAAGAAGATCAAACCCCAGCGGAGAGATAGCAGCTCAGTGGCTAAGATTGATTGGTGTGTGTGTGGGGGTGGGGGTGTGGGGGGGTGGTGGAAGGGTGTTAAGGTTTTCTTGTATTTAAGTGTGGTCCTCCTTGTCATAACTAACATATATATAGATAAAAAATTCCCCCCTCCCCCCCCTCACCTTCCGGAATCCCCCCCGACACCACAGTACAAACAGCCGGGTCAAAGTACTTCGGTACAAGTTTCCTCAGCATCTTATCCGTCTCCGTACACGCCTCGCTCGGTTTAAGTACCACCGTGCACCCCGCCGCAAACGCCGTGACCGCCGGTCCGAATCCAATAGAGAACGGGTAGTTGAACGGTCCGATGTTAAGGGTAACGCCTCTAGGCTCCTTGCGGAGGGAGCAGTAGGCGGGCATTAGGACACCGGGGGAGGGGACGGAGGTGGAGGAGGACCAGGAACGGAAGGAGTGGAGAGCCTCGAGACACTCCTGACGGACCACCTCGATCTCAGTTATCTCACCCTCAAAGGCGCACTTGCCGAGGTCGGCAGTTAAGGCGGCGGAAATTTCAGAGTACTGGAGGAGGGGGGGGGGGGGGGGGAGGGGTCGACGAGTTAAAGAAGGGTTGGGTTAGTGTCATGGTTGTGGTGGAGAGGGTGTTTTGTCCTGTGTTTGTAACAATACTATTCAAGAGTATTTGTTTGTTGTGTACGTATTGTTCCTCAGTATGGTTGTTTGGCAGCCATTACACTCTTGCTGGCGTTTAATCATAGCGCGTGTCTCCGAAATGCACGTCGCATATCATATTCAAAACTCTCTTGTGGTTTATCTCTTCATCGGAACGAACAAACAAACAGCGTCGAAAACGAAATCACCCCGACCCACTTCTTTACATCTTACCTGCATCATCGTAAGCGACGGTGAGAAGCAGGGGAAACGCAAGTGTTAGATTCCTTGGCGTTTGTCCTGTGTTTGTAACCATATTACTCTTGCGTATTTGTTTGTTGTGTATAGTTCCTCAGTATGGTCGTTTGGCAGCCATTTGGGCATTGCTGGCGTTAATTCATAGCGCGTGTCTCCGAAATGCACGTCGCATATCATACACCAATTATTATTGTGGGTTATCTCTTCATCGGAACAAACAAAAACAAACAGCCACGAAAATGAAATCACTTTGCGAAAAGCAGAGGCACACGTTGTTGTTCACTGCATTCCACCCACTTGGTGGAAGGCACTTACCTCCTCCTCTAGGAACTTGAGTACTTGCTTCAATTGTTTTTCCCTCCATTCAAAGCTGCGGGTTTCTCCACTGTGATGTGTGATGACAGGAGGAGGAGAGACTGGTGAGAAAAAAGGGTTCGACAGGAAGGTACAGTGTGAAGTAATAATGTTTGTTGTTGTCATGTGTTTGTTCCTCAGTATGGTCGTTTGGCAGCCATTTTAAGGTTACTGGCGTTATATCATTGCGCGTGTCTCCGAAATGCACGTCGCATATCATAAAGAGTGCAAACTCGTGGTATATTTACATCCTTGGAACAAACAACATTCAACATCTCAAACAACTTCGTGATATCCCTCCTTCTCTCCTTCCTTCCTTACCTGCATCATCAAATATGTGTGTGAGGGGGGGGAGGAGGGGGGGGGGAGGGAATGTCGAGTGCGATTGAAGTTGTGTGTTAGGTGACTCTTTCAAAGGAAGGTACAGTGTCAAGTAATGACTTGTTGTCATGTGTTTGTTCCTCAGTATGGTCGTTTGGCAGCCGTTTACTACACTGGCGTTGAATCATAGCGCGTGTCTCCGAAATGCACGTCGCATATCATGCATTGAAAGATCTTGGTATATTTACATCCTTGGAACAAACAACATCAACACTAGCAGCTTGAAACTCTTTTATCTTTGTACATATGCCAGTCATACTCCTTTATAGAGTGCTTATAGAGTACTTGAAAGCAAAGAGTGTTTTGAAAGCAAAGAGTACAAAGAGCACTTCACTTCAGGCGTCATCTTTTCTTACCTATCAAACAGTATTTTCTGTGCATTATACTTCTCTTTAATATCTGATTGTAACTTAGACTTTCTACTAGTAGGCATAATTACTATATAAGACTGTGTATGTATAATAATAGTGTGTTAGAAGAGAATTAAATGCTGTAAATATCCCAAAGCATCCCATCACAATCAGCCCTCAACCAAATGTCACATTATATAAACAACACAACGCATTACCAGCATAATAACAACACACATGCACACACAAACACATTATATATCAATAAAACACACTCAAATTATTACTAACGCAACAATTGAAACAAAAACATCACCTGAAAGGATTTGCCCTTGCCTTGATTGCCTTCCCTTGCCCGACCATCATCCCCAAATCAAGCCCATATTCCGCAGCTCAACAAATCCCAAAATCAACAAACCGACCATCAGGCCTCTTGATTTACATAACAGAGCTTGCAGTCCTCACAGCAGTCACTCATACTCGCCATGGGTAAACCCGGTGACCTACCTAACCATTCCTCCTGCTCTAAGTTCGCAAGTGAGTTATCCACATCGTTCATGTCAGCAGTTGCTCGAATGAACGAAAGCTGGGATGCAATTGGTATGACTGAAAAGGAGAAGCTCCGGTCTATTAAACGAGTAGTTAAGGTGAGAGAGGAAGGGAATTGGTCCGGGGAGGGGGAAGGGGGGGGGAGGGAGGGAAGGAGGAGCAACAACAAAAAATCGGGGGGGGGGGATTACAAGAGGTTCACCAACACAACAAACACCTTCTCCCTAACACACACATACACACACACATACACACGCACGCACAACCCGAACAAAAGGAAACCATGGCAACGCTAGAAACGAATACGATGGCTGAGGAGGACAGGAAGACAGGTCTCGTTGCTGGGATAAAAAAACTGGAAGAAGACAAGAGGACTCTCCTTGTTTCTTTGCAAGAGGTAAGAGAGAAAGAGAGAGAGAGAGGAGGGGGGGGGGGGGGGGTGGG